>JARBWK010003325.1:0-12660 GCA_030556195.1 Anolis apletophallus | reverse complement strand
CTTTAAGTATATCTGTACTTACAAGTCCATGAACACACATCCACCTCCAAAGAGAATTGAAACCAAACTTATCTTGTTGCAGTCCATAGGCATACTGAACACAAAATAGAATCCTGAGTTTGCACATGCTCAGTAGAATCACATCTATAACTCCTCCCACATCAAAGGAGTAAGTCAAACTGGCAAATCACCATACACATAGAATGCAGGTTAACAATAGTATATACATTAACAGTCAGTGGAGGCTTGGAAGGTTGCGATTTCCAACACCATTATCTTCATTGTTCATGATCTAAGGAAATTATATGTTTAGATCATAATTTAGTTTTCTCCCACTCAGTGGTGACTGATGGCTGTTTTTTTAATGTATTGTGGTAAACCTTCACTCAGTTTTGAGGGAACAATCTAAGGTTCAGGTTTTAGCACCTTTGGAGTTCAGACTAAGCTCAAGGGTGGATTCTCTATTCTGCTGAAAAAAGACTCACTAGCTGCCATTGCCATTATGTAGACTTTATAGTCCTAAAAGCCTTTGTTTGCAAGGTTGTCTTGGTGTTCAAATATAGTACCTTAGACATATTTCAAAATGAATTATTTCATGTTACAAAGTTTTGGTTATGATAACATAACATCTTTCCTAATGTACACTTTTACAATATACTGTGTCCCAACATTACTAAAACAAACATTCTCATTACAAATAATCTTATATTTCCCAGAATTAATAACATAGTAGCATAGTTCTACTCACTGAAGTTGTAAGCTTCTTATAAATTCATACACTAAACCCTGTTCCTTTAGCAGAGATTAATTGAAGTCCTAGTGGGAATCATATTTAAAACACTTATGTACTCAATTAATGAGAAGAAAAACAGCTGTATCACGTTTTTAGCCAAAGACTTCAAAGGGATTATTGAAAAGGAATTTGTCATCTTGAATGCATTCCTTGCTTGTCTCAAATTAACTTTTGTAATCACATTATATATTCATTTGAACCAGCAATCCCTGATTTTAAAAGAACAATAAAATAAAACACAAACCATTTAAATAACCCCAGGAGTCATCCGGAGTGTGATTATACACTGTTATGAAATTCTCTAAATGTATGCCTTCATCTCCAGGTTTCATGATTGAATCCTGAAGAAAATATAATGGTGCTGATATGTGTGAGAGAAACAGAGGTGACTTAATATTGCACCTTCTTAAGGCTTGAAATCTAACGTTACACACAACATTAGCAAGTTAGTAAGTGTTTGCCTGTGCAATCTTTTTCCAGAGATTTAAGCAAAATCTGAAGATTGCATCATTGCTCTAAAAACAAAACAAAATTTCTTCTTCGAGAGCTCTGTGAATTCACACTTATGAAGTTTGCGCGCCAGCGCGGGCTTCCAACAGAAACTTTCCCAGTTTGAAAAGTTTTGGCGGTAGCTCCGCCCAGCCGGCCCAGAGGGCATAAAAGGCGCCTCCATGCGTGCCCAGCCCATTCCTTTGTTTTCCGCCACTTGGGCAACATCGGTAATCTGGCTGGTTGTGTGAGCATAGTATGTCCACAACCAGTTTCAAAAAGTGTTCATCCTGTGGTAGCAAGATCCCGGACTGCGACAGTCACTCGAAGTGCCTTCGGTGTCTCGGAGAGGGGCACATTGTTCCTGCCTGCCGACACTGCCAGGCCTTCTCGTCGCACACCAGAAGAGCGAGAGCCTGCAGGCTTCAGGCCTACCTGACGGAGCGTGCTCTCTGCCCTCCACAGATGGCGACGGCTGTCCCATCTACCTCCTTGGGGTCCGGGGCGACTGCTCCGGCCCCTACCGTATCGACCGCTCACCCGGCTGGAAAGGAGCGTCTACGGAAGGAGAAGCACACGAAGTCTGTCTCCTCGAAGACTTTGTCATCGAAGAGGCCCTGCACCGTGACGACAGAGACGGTTCAGCTGCCTCCACCTCGCCGGTTCTCGACGAGCTCGATGGCGTCGGGCCTCTCCCAGAGGTCGGCCATCTCGAGGACTCCCTCCAACAGGGCTATGGAAATAGCATTCCGGAGGTCGAGCGAGGAAGCCCGTAGAGCCCAGACCAGAGGCCTGGTTCCTGTGATTCCGGGCAAGTCTCTGGAGGCCGTTGCCTCGAGACCTCCATCGCCGAAGAGGCGCAGGGCTCTGACGTCATCGTCATTGGTGTCGTGCCCTGACTCCTCGCCTGCCCCTGTTCTCGCTGTGGAGACAGGGGTAGAGCAAAACATCTCACCGAGAGACTCTGTCCAGACCGTCGTCAGACTCCCCTTGGGTCAGACCTCGATCCGACAACTCTTTGTGACGTCGCCCGACAAGGGCAGGCAAACCACGAGGCTCGCCTTGGCCCCGGCGGAGAGAAACCTGCCTCCCGAATCGACGGTGATGACTGCGGTGCCCTCGACTTCGAGATCACCACCACCGTCCCAACTTCCTGTGCACCAGGAAGTGGTTCAACCTTGGTCGGGAGACGAGGTCGAGGAAGGAGAGGTCCCTCGATCGGCGAGGTCGGGGTCCATCTTGTCCCTCAATATGGACAGAACACCTTTCCACAGAGGCTGTGAGGTGGAGCCCTCGTCGTCGCCGACAGACTCCGCGAGCCTTCGGCGAGCAAGTGGGCCGGATGGCAAGGTCTCTGGGCATGCAGACGTATGTCCCAACAAGATCCAGCGCCTGCCCGTCTTCAGCAGGGTGCAGGTCGAGGACGCGCCCAGCCACATCTTCCCATGCTGGAACCCCTGGAAGAGGTGGTGAAAGCGTCGTGGAAGACTCCGTCGACCATCCCACCCACGTCAGGGCGTATCGAGGCATGGTACAAGATCGACGAGAGGGAGAAGGAATGGCTGCACGATCATCCGACACCCAACTCAATGATCGTTACCTCCTCCCAGTCGTTGGGCCGAGAGTCCACAGCCCCCTCCGACCAAGAGGGAAAAAGGTGCAACACGGTCGGCAGAAAGATCTACCGAGCCGGACTCTTGTTGACAAAAATGGCTAACTACGGGGCGTGCATGGGAGCCTACCACCAGATCCTGTGGGAAAGGGCCCAACCCTTTTTCCAGGATCTCTCCCAGGAGCAACAGACTGCACTTCTCTCCATCTCGCAGGAGGCGCAGTCGCTGGCACACCACCAAATCCTGATGGCCCGCCACACGGGGGACACCTCGGGAAAGCTGCTGGCCCACGGTGTCGCCATCCGCAGGCACGCGCGGCTGAAGTCCTCGGGCTTGTCTTCCAACTCCAAGAAGACCATCGAGGACTTGCCGTTCGATGCCCAGGAACTTTTCTTTGGGCACGGACGACAAGCTGAAGGCCACTCATGACTTCAGAGTCCTGACGGCCAAGCTGGATCGACCACAGCCACAGCCCAAACCTCGGTACTACCAGAGGGCAAGGTTACAGCCCAGGTCGCAGTACCGCCAGTCCCCGAGGCCATACTCGGCTCCGCAGCAACACCAGCAACATCAGCCGAGACAGCAGCAGCACCAGCAGGCCAATCGACCCCGCCAGGGCAACAAGTCGAGACCCCGCCAGAACAACGGCAACGGACAATCGAACCGCCGTGTTTGACGGGGCGAGGGACGACACCGCCTCCTCGCTAGGTACTGCTGCCACCACTATGCCTCCCCCCAGCCCTCGACCTCCACCATCTCACCCTCCATTCGGAGACCGCCTGGCCCGCTACATCAGTGCCTGGCGACGCATCACCTCAGATGCATGGGTTCTCCGGATTGCCGAAGACGGCTATGCCTTGGAATTTGACGAGCTCCCGCCAACGGGGTTCATCGTCGAGACGGAGCCGTCCGGGGTGATCTTGGAGGAGGTCGACAGCTTGCTTCAAAAAGGGAGCAATTTCACAGCTCCCCCGACAGCAAGGAAAGAGAGGCTTTTTCTCACGGTACTTCACCGTACGAAGCCAGACGGTTCTCTCGACCATCCTGGACCTCAGAGACTTAAACGCGTGCGTTTCGCTGAGGAAATTCAGGATGGTGTCGGTGTCGCCCATTCTCCCGCTTCTCCGGGCAGGCGCCACCACGCCTCGATCGACCTTCGGGACATACTTCCACGCGTCTCGATCAGGCCTGCTCATCGACGGTTCCTGAGTTTCAAGGTGGCAGGAAGGGCGTACCAATTCAACGTCCTTCCCTTCGGGCTCGGGACAGCTCCTCGAACATTCTCAAGTGCATGTTGGTCATGGCTGCGCACTTGAGAAGGCAAAGATCCGGTTTTCCCATACCTGGACGACTGGCTGCTGGCGGCTCAGTCTCCAAAGCTACTTCAACAACAGGTCGCGATGACGCTGCGACTACTTTCTTCGTTGGGCCTCCGTTTCAACGAGGAAAAATCCCAACTTGTTCCATCAAGAACTATAAAGTTCATCGACAATCTTCGACTCCGTCGATCAGCTCGCTTATCTGCCAGAGGTCAGGTTCCAAGCACTTCGACGCGAGGTGTACAGCTGCACCCGGCCTTGCATCACGGCAAAGCAGATCCAGGTCACGCTGGGGCACATGGCATCCACGGTGGCCGTCACTCCGCTGGCAAGACTACGCTTCCGGCCACTGCAGCGTTGGTTTCTCGACCACTTCAACCCGGTCAGAGAACACCACTCGAAGAGGCTGTCTCTCCCGATGGGGATCAAGGACTCCCTCCGTGGTGGACTTCAAGACCAACGTGTGCAAAGGGGTGCCGTTCCACACGGTGGCGCCGTCGATCACGGTGACAACCAATGCATCGCTGCTTGCCTGGGAGGTCACACAGGCAACCTATCGATCAACGGCCATTGGTCGGTGGTGGAGAGCCTCCACCACATCAACTACCTCGAGCTCCTGGCCATAGCCAAGACGCTTCGGGCCTTCGCCCCCTTCGTCAGGGGACACGTGGTACTGGTCAGGACAGACAACATAGTGGCCATGTACTACGTCAACAAACAGGGCGGTACGGGCTCGAGGAAACTCCTGGCCCTAGCCCAGAGCCTGTGGGAGTGGTGCATCCGCCACCAGGTGACCCCCAGAGCCGTCCATCTCCCGGGAGTCGAGAACTTGAGGGCGGACTCACTCAGCAGAACCAGCTGGTCGTCCCACGAATGGATGCTGCATCCGGAGGAGCTCCACCGTGTCTTCCAGCGGTGGGGATTCCCAGATGCAGATCTATTCGCATCGCCGGAAAACAGCCAACTGCCAGTTTTTCGGTGCCCGGCTTGCCCCGGATGCTCACCGGGGATGCCTCGGGACGCACTCCTGCTCGATTGACGACGGATTCTTCTAACTCTTCCCACCGTTCCCGCTTCTTCTCCGCATCGTCGAGAAGATCCAGCTATCGGGGACCGACTGCATCCTCATCGCTCCCTACTGGCCGAGACAGGTCTGGTTCCCGACCCTGCTCCACTTGGCCGACGGCGATCACATGCCTCTCCCGCATCGACCAGATCTGTTGACTCGGGAGAACGGGTTGCTCCTGCATCCAGACCTGCCCTTCCTGCACTTGACGGCTTGGAGGATCCACCGGCGCCGGACGTCTCACCGGCCGTAGCGGCGATCCTGGCGGCAGCCCACAAACCGACCACGACTAAGGCGTACTCGGCGTTCATCAACAACACCCGCCTCCCGGCTTTTGGGCGGGCGATCCTCACCCCCAAGGGCCTTCAGGATAGTGTCTAGTGGGAGACCTTGTCCCCCCCTCTATCCAAAGGTTGTTCGACAGTTTAGGTCGATCGACCCCCTGTTTTTTTCTACTTTGTTAAGTAGCAAGTGTTTGCCGTGCCCGAATCGGGGCACAGTCTAACAATTAAGCGCTTACCTAAGAATCATTGGGGTTCTAGGTTGCACCCATTGTGCACTTACACTGTGAGGCCTGTGTGCCTGACATGAATGGTGCTTGTTGCACTTACTGTTATGAGGCCTGGGTGCCTGGCATGAATGGTGCTTGTTGCACTTTATACTGTGAGGCCTGTGTGCCTGACATGAATGGTGCTTGTTGCACTGTGTTTACAAGTGGGAGCATGCCTTCCACTCTTATTTATTACATTGTTGTTATTTATTCATATTGCTGGTTGCAATAAACCTGTTCGGTTTTTAAAAAATTGGCTGGTTTGTTCCCACCTCCTTCACCTTAGCTCGGTAAGTCTTCATAAGTGTGCATTCACAGAGCTCTCGAAGAAGAATGGTAGGTTACATACCTGTGACAATCTTTCTTCGAGTGAAGCTCTGTGAATCCACACGAACCCGCCCGGCCGTCCCCTCTATCTCAAACCACCCTTTCCTAGTTGCTATTGTGGCGTAGGAATGGGGTGGGCGCGCATGGAGGTGCCTTTTATGCCCTCCGGGCCGGCTGGGCGGAGCTACCGCCAAAACTTTTCAAACTGGGAAAGTTTCCGTTGGAAGCCCGCGCTGGCGCACAAACTTCATAAGTGTGGATTCACAGAGCTTCACTCGAAGAAAGATGGTCACAGGTATGTAACTTACCAATATTCATCCCTTCCAATGCAATAGTGATGTTACAGCTATTACATAATGATATTCCCTTTTCTTTAGGCATGCCTTTAAATTATCCAATATTCTAATAAATTGTTTATTCTATATAGCACAAACAAAAGACAACCGATAGACATGCCAACTAATGAACTGGATACCAAGAGACCACTAACGGCCTTTGGGCAGACCTCGTATTCAATGGGACAAACCAATGGTTCAGCTATTTGTCCAGAAAAGAAGAGCACAGGATTGTATATTTTGGCAAATGGTAGATTTGCATGTAGCCAAAAAAGTGGATTGATGACAAATAGGAGAGAATATTAAATTGAATATATGGTAAGTGATGACAATCTTACTCTCCTCTCCACAAAAGAAAGAAAGAAAGAAAGAAAAAGAAAAAAACCCCAAGTTTGAGAGCTTTGGTTGTTTTAATTGTTGGAGGGATAGCTAATGCCTCCAAGGATGAAATCAGAATTCATAATAACTTTAAAATGTTACATAGCTGGAAAAAAAACTAACAATGAATTTTAACAGTAAGAAATGAAAGGTACTACACACAGATACAGGTATAGGATAGGTGATGCCTGGCTTGAAAACAGTACATGTAAAATGGATTTCAGAGTCTTAGGCCTCATCTACACTCCCGTATAATATCCAGATTATCTGATTTGGTTATATGGCAGTGTGAACTCATATAACCCAGTTCGAAGCAGATAATATGGGTGTAGATAATATGATGGTGTAGACCATAAACTGATTACTTAACAGTTGAAGTGGCGTGAAACTGCTGTAATTCAACAGTGTAAATGCAGTCATATAATTATCTGCCCAGCTTCCTAAACTAAATTAACAGCCAAGAGCTATGCCTAGCATCAGAAATCGGTTGTACTAGCGATCCTGTTTGTTATTCAGACAAAAATTTGTAAGAAAGGATCTGAACTTAAACTGGATGTGAAGAAGGAAGAGATGGGCTTAAAGCTTTGAAATATTTTCAAAAGTTTAATTAAAGTTCAGTGTACTCCCCAGAGTGCTGTTCTTGGGAAAGAGGGGATCTACCTTGGAAAGGAACCTGCCCCCGCCCCCTATCACTTCCAGTCTAGTGGAAGCTGTTCCAAGGAACTCTGTCCTCACTCAGTGGGTGGGACTCCTCTGTGGCTCCTGAGAAACCTCAGTTTGACCCCACTTTTCCTCCATAGACCTACATTGGCTCCATCCCTGCTCAGCTCCAGAAGATACAAAGAAAGAAGAGAAGGGAGAAAGAAGGGAAGAAAGAGAGAAAGAAGATAAAAGAAGGGAAGGGGAAAGGGAAGCAAGGTAGAAAGGAAAGGAGAAATAAGGTGGAAAGTATGGGATGGAAGGGGAGAAGGAAGGAAAAAAAGGAGAAAGAAGAGAGTTAAGGGGAAAGGGACAAGAAAGGGGAAAAGGGGAGAGGAAAGGAGGAAGAAAAGAAAGGGGGAAGAAATGAGGAGATTACACTCTCTAGGACGGGTGCTCATTAGGTGGATGTCCTGGTAGATCGCAGGCAGGGTGGGAGGAAGATTCAGTCCCACCCCGCAGGCCCCTGATGCCGCCCAAGTGCTGCCGGCCCTGGGTTATCTGAGGTCCTTTCCACACAGTTGAATAAAATCCCATGTTATCTGCTTTGAATCAGATTATATGGCAGTGTGGACTCAGAAAACCGAGTTCAAAGCAGATATTCTGTTATATGTTTCACATTTTGTAGTGGATATAGATAGATCATTTTGACTTGGTTGTTTTATAGGTAGCTCGCATGCTGAAAAAGTGGGAGCACCCCTACTCTAGGAGATTAAGCCAATGGCTCTCCTTCCTTCCTCTGCTGGGCCACCCATCCTCCTCTCTCTTTCCTCTAGCAAAAGGATAGCAAAAAGTAATGGCAAAGCTTTTTCTTAAAAGGGTATTTTGGCTCCTCTCACAAATTGTGGAGAATAGTGAGAATACATCACATGACAGAATTGGCCATTTTGCCCTATCTATGCAAATTAATTACAAAAAAGCTAATTGCCAACCAGTTTAGAAAGCATCTGAAAAGATAACTCAGTTTAAATGCCAAGATATCTCTACCCTACATATGAAGCCTACATCATGTGATGATCACAGTAGGTTGCTCAGTATAATTTAATACATGTGATAGGACACAGATCAATAGATTCAAATTGCAGGAAAAGTGATTTCACCTAAACATTCGAAAGAACATCTTGGTGGTAAGAGCTGTTCAACAGGATATGCTCACTCAGAGTTGTGGTAGAGTCTCCTCTAAAGGTTTTTAAACAGTGTTTGATAGCCATATATCAGAAGTGCCTTGATTGTATATTCTTACATGTCAGGGGTTGCACTGATTTTATGGGCAGTTCTACATATAAACTTAAATTACTGTAGAAAGTGGATTGAACAGAACCAGTTTCATTGTGGAGCACCTACACAAGTGCCCTAAGAACTAGTTGAAGGCTGGGACAGTGGCTACGATACATTCATTGCTGACTGATCTGAACCCAGGAGTGTTTTTTTCTCCTTACCTAATCTGAGATGCATTGCTGCACATCAACATGTCCATTGAGGATCAGAAAGCAAATGATGTGGTTTCCTCTCCTGGAGGAGTAATAGTTTAACTTCTGTCAGCTGTGTTTGGGCATTTTTTACAAAGTTCCTAGTGCTAGCTGTGTCAGGACAAGCACTCTGCATTTTTCGGTTTTGAATTTGATCCCTGTGTGGTATGTCTTTCTATTAGTTGCAGTCGAAGTTCTGCATGTTTCTTAAAAGTGAATCCCAGTATGATCACTTGGTTTTACATTCAAGTAAATGAATTTAGAATTACAGTGGAAAATTTTAATGAGAACAATTTTTAGTCGCCATCTACACCGCCATATAAAATACAGATTATATGTTTGAACTTGATTATGTGGCAGTGTAGGCTCATATAACACAATTCAAAACAGATTATCTGGATGATCTGTTTTGACAATTTGAATAATATGGCAGCGTACATCTATCCTTATTTAACAGGGCTGCAGATTATAGGTATGCATTTATTTTGGAATGAGATCAGTTACTTATTTTTTCATATATCAATTGCTCTAAATTAGAAGAAAGGCAGGATATAAAATGAATTAATGAATGACAAATGTGTACACATTAGAAATAATTGATCTAGTAAAACAAAGAAAATGACACTAGAAAATATTTGAGGATTCTTGTTAGGCCAGGATGTTAGGGTTATCTTAAAACATGAACTGGAAATGGAGTCAGTTTCTTTATCATTGTAATTTCAGTTAAAATATAAAACAAAATGGAAGGATACCATTAATGACCATGACAAATGCTACCAGACTCCAAATTACCTTTCTGTTTTTGCAGTTTTGTGACATACCATCCATATCACTCTTATATCCATTAGCATAGCTTTTACAGCCAAACTGTTATTACTTTTCTCAATTTCCCTGTCTCTTTATTATTAGATTTTCAGCTATGACAAATAAGTAGAAAGTACTTGAAAATGTACCTCATATCCCTAGGTAACTAGAAATGGTCATTTTACACGTGAGATACTTAAAATGTACTTTTTAGTCAAATGCATGTTCATTTATTCTTGTCAAGATGGTAAGAAAGCATTAATGTATGAATTTGTTAAGTGCAAATCTCTTCCTGATTAGGTTTTTTAAAAAAGAAAACACAAAAAAACCCCACCAAAGGTGCATATGTATTTTACAATTGATACATTTAGTGTCTGCCACTGCAGCCATGAAGTTACAACTTTCTGACATTTCCTGTGCCATTTTATTCCTCAGTTGGTCCTCATCTCATGTTATAAATCAGAGACAAACCTCCACATGCTGATAGATTGTCACTTATTTTATTTGTTTTAAAAATTCTATCACATTCAGTCACTAACAGAGGCCACATTGAAAAATAAAGCTATAATTCAATATAAGACATTATCATGGACAATACAAAATTAGTTATATTTTCCAAAAACAGTCAGATTGTGTTATTCTATGTAAAACAGTTCATACATATACCAATAAAAACAAAAAGCAATCATCCCTGCATATTTATTAGAGGTGTGCACTATTCCATTTTGCTATACTGGTTTCTGGTAAATCTGGCAGCCAGACTGCTCGAAATGGACTGAGTGAAGATGGGAGCAGTTGAAGGCTCTAATGGTATGGATTGCGTCACAGCCAAGCCCTCAGCTGAATCCAGCTACATTTGACTACTCTGTGATTGAAAAGAGCAGCCGTGCAAGGGTTTTCCTTCCATTAGCCTAACCAGAGCCAATCAGAAGAAGAAAGCAGATCACGTGTCATTTTGCAAAAGTGCTCTATTAGTTTCAAAAGTTAAAAAGAGTTTAAAATATATTATCCTAGAAATACTTACTATACATTCCTTTTCAAACTTACCGCCCCCCCCCCCCCCCCACACACACACACACACACACACATCTTCCTAGTGGAATTTGGAAAATTAAAAGATGGAATAAGAAGATAAAGAAGAGAATAATATGATATCAAAAGGATTTTTTTTCAAAAAGCTAAGACTATGAAACATAATAGGCAGCAGCAAAAGAAACAAACAGAGGAAAGCACACACATTCTCGTCTCCAAACACCACACCATGCCACCCATAGAAAATGGTGAAACTCATGTATATATAGACTGAGCTTTGCAAAAAATACTTCCCACATTTTTAGCCAAAAGATTAGGTGGCTTGCTTTTCATTCTGGGAAGACTCCCAACAGAGCCTTCCCAGTCTGTTTTTGGTGGCTCGGCGGCTGAATTGCCAAAATTATTCAAAGTCAAAATCACCCAATAACATTTCACACATCTCTAATAGATACAAAGTAAGGTTATATCCAAAGATTCAATATGGGTTTCATCATAAGAATCACTTTATAGGAAAGAAACAACATCAAAAGACAAATTACTAGCTGTCCAAGATCTTTTGGGATTTGACCAAGTTTAATATCAAAGTAAATTATTTAAGAACTATGTTATGATCATTCCCAATGCTACTTTTATAGAAAATATTTGAAAGATTTGTACTTTTCCCATAGCATGGGGATTCAATCTCTGACTGGAAGAAAGCATTCAGATCACTTGGCTGGGATGTAGGGGAATGCAAGATGGACTCAGCCTTCAATATTGGCTGTCTTGCTGAGCATACTGGGCTTCCAGATCACACAATGAAAGGGCATGACTTTGCTTTATGTGAAATAATGGACCAGATAAAACAGCAAAGACAGACTGTGGGACATTCTGGTAGCACTTTCAACAGAAAGTACTATTTCAGTCTGGTATATTAGGGCTCTGGAACTAGGGGAAAGCTGTGAACCCAGAGAGGACTGGTATTGCCAAGTGAATGATTACCAAGACTTAGTGGGTGTGGGAGATATGCTGGTGTGACAATCTCAGTCACCTAAATTGACTATTTTGACACTCCTGGTAGTCTGCCACCAACCTAATGGGTCATTAGGATTTACTTTCTCTAATTAAACTCTAATTAAATGAAGTGTCTGTAGCGTTAGCCTTTACAACCACCCACCCACCAAGAATGTAAACTGAGGAGACCGAAAAGATGACGGAGGCTTATTTAAAAGTTAATAAAAAGTATTTATTAACTACAACAAGGCTATCAAATAGGCACAGATCGTATTGGTTCTACTAAGAGGCAACTAGCGTACGGTTACAGCAATGATAGACTTGGATAGCGTGATGGTTACAAGATCAATACATATGCTAGAGCTTAGAGGTTTCTGACTATAAAAGGCTATTATTACTTCTTAAGTTGGTACGTTCAGTTCCACAGACAGTACGAAGACTTGTCTCCCAACTCCCACCTAATAGTTCCACTAGATGGTTGTTGTACTAAAGTTCTGGAACATCTAATCACCTAGATCGTTCCCTGAGACTGGCTACTCCTGGGTTACTCGTAACCCACACAGTCTAAGAGTCCAACTACCTGTCACCCTAGTCTCCAGAGATGACCAGGTATCCCAACTGCCTATCACAAGAACAGTTCTAAATTGGCACTCTTCCACAAGCGTCCCCACTAGAATGACTCCTGGCCCTAAGGGCGGTCAGAACTGAGTCATGACTCCCACCAGTCCAGCCTATTCCTAAGTGGTGAATTGCTTAGGACAGACTGTCAGTCTCTGTTGCCAAGGTTCTGGTG
>JARBWK010003324.1:0-12674 GCA_030556195.1 Anolis apletophallus | reverse complement strand
AGGTTACTCTGGTTCCTACTGAACAAGAACTCAAAATGAGCTTTCTGGCTATTTTTTCCAGGGCCGGAGGAGAAAGAAGGTTTGTGTCATACGTCTATTAGTGAGTAATCGTCATAACATTCAATAGTCAAATTAACATTCAAAAAGTCATAAGTACACAAGTGTGTTTTGAACACGACTTTCCAGTCCTATCGCTGATTCCATAAAGATCTGGGGTAACATTAGTTCCAATAGGTACAGGCTGTCCACAGCTAAATCCACAGGGCTGGGACATTTGTAGTCCGGTGGGTAATTTAGGAATGATATAAAGGGTCAGGTAGAAGAGGAAATCCGGGAAAGGTGTCAAAGGGAATAGATCGGTTGAGGAGGAAAAAAAAAAGTTGTTATTTCCTCAGTGCAAATGCAAATGAAGTTAGGAACGCCGATGGTACACTAATGTAGATGATTAAAGGTCCGTTTCTCCCTTACGGGTTTTTTTCAAGGCGAAGCATTCAGGTGATGGAAACCAACTTCTGAAATAACAATAGTTGTAGTACAATATCTATATTAATATACATATAATATTTACAATGAGGGATAGCACATACATAGCCATAGTCAATATTTGAAATATACATACCATGTCACGACTCCCACAGATGGCAAAGACAACGCCAAGCTAGTAAAAATATATACAGTTTATTTTTAACAAAACATAGCCTCAGTCCGGCATTCCAAAACCCACACCCAAAACCGAAAGCAAATAGATAAGCCGTCCGTCTTCAGAAGAATTTTGAGCTGTAAATCGGCTTTGATCTGTGATGCTAAGACCCGTCCAGAGAAGGAAAGAAGGAGGCTTCACATTCCAGGAGCTGAGTATACAAACAAACACATGAAAACCCCACCCAGCAAACTCCTTCACCCTTTATACCATACTAGACACTCACAGCAACACAGGAAATAGTCAAACAGGATGCAGTAGACACTAAACATAAAAGCACACATTAAAGTCCCAACCCCCAACATGCAACAAATCAGCTAGGAGCTGCCATAGCAGCTCCCCCAGAACCCAGCATGAACACAGCCCAAATACTCTCACAGCTTGCTGGGAATCAAGAACCAAGACACGAACCCACAAAATCACAAGATACAGGATCAGCAACCCCACAGCAACACCTGGCCGACCACAGATTCCCAAATCCCAAGCCTTACTGTTATACCTTACAAATCAGGAGTCATCAGATTCCCCACTCAAATCCGCCTAAAGTGCCCTCAGCTGCAGCCCTGGGTGTGTTCCTCCAATTTTCCCACCTTTGCTCTGCAGTTAAAGGACCCCAGTCCAATTCCACATTCCCACTAGGCCAACCAAGATCACTGGAAAAACCAAAAATGAACTTTCGCTGGACTCAGCATTTAACACATTCCTGACATCCTGCACCAATGCTGAGTCCAGCTCAGTATCACTGTCTTCTGAGGGTAACTCCACGTCAAACCCCTCAAAAGTCTCATCACTGGTAGGCTCCCTAAGTATTTGTCGGACCTTCCTCCTATGTTCTGCCTCTTCCAAATGCTCATCACTTGCAGCCCTCTTTCTCCCAGCTGCAGGAGGCCCGCCCAAACCTCCCTCTTTCAAGGACATGTCTGACAAACTCTCCTCTTCCCAGTTACTACCTGTAGCAACTACAGGCTCAGGTTGCTCAACCACAACATACCATGCTGAATAGTCTCATGAGCACAACCCCTATCCGAATAGGTGGGGTGACCAAAAGGTGAGTAAAGGCTTTGCTAAAGCGGTTTAAATGCAAGAATGCCTTATTCCCAGGGAGTTGTAATTATCCTTGATTGGTGGAGAGACCTAATTGAGTAATTCTGAAAGGGAATAGGGGTCATTGAGGCCATGAGGCCATTCAGAATCTAATTTGCATATCCATTTCTTTTCAGCTTGCCTTAATCAAAAGGAATTGTTCTGATGTATATTGGGGATTATTCGCTCTAAGACCCTGAGTCTTAAAGAGGCAGGGCTGTGATTGTATTGAATACAGTGTCTGTAAAAAGCCGAATCTTGAGAATGATTCACAATCTTTGAACGGTGTTCAATAAATCTCTGGTGGACACGTCTCTTGGTCTGTCCCACATAAATCAATAAGCAGTCACATGAGACCGCATATACGACGAAATCAGAATTGCAATTTGCATAATCTAGAACTTTAAAGTTGTGTTTCTTAGCAACTTTCTAAGCAACCCTTCTAAGAAACGCAACCTTAAAGTTCTAGATCATGAGTAGTCTCACAAACTTTGATTATTTGCGGCACCTTTGTTTAATATTGATTGTTAATATAGCCAGGCAATTTACTCCGGAGAAAGAAGGTTTCCATAGCATTTGAAAGAGGCAGTGGTCTCCCCGCTGCTGAAGAAACCAAATTGAGATCGATCGGTTCCCTCCAATTACCGCCCAGTTTCGACCCTTCCGTTCCTAGGCAAGGTGATTGAGAGGGCGGAGCGGGGCAGCTGCAGCAGTTCCTTGAGGACACAGCCGGCTTAGATCCCTTCCAGTCCGGCTTCCGCTTGGGACACGGGACGGAGACTCTGTTGGTCGCCATTTCAGACCAGCTTCGATGCCAACTGGACAAGGACAGTTCAGCACTGCTTGTGTTATTGGACCTCACAGCAGCTTTTGATATGGCCGATTACAATCTTTTGGCCCATTGCCTTGCCGTTACTGGAGTCAGAGGAACTGCCTTGAAATGGTTGTTGTCCTTTCTCCACAACCGGGGACAGCGAGTGGAAAGGAGAGGTGTGGTTTCCGAGAGGGCTCCCCTTACCTGTGGGGTCCCTCAAGGTGCCATTCTCTCCCCTTTATTATTTAACATCTACTGGCGGTACCCGGCACGCGTTGCTGTGCCCTTTTTAGGAGATGCGAGAAAGTCCAATCATCCACGGTGTGCCCTCCTCTAAACTGCAGTTGGATGGAGTGTGGGTCATGGGGGGGCATGGTGTGCCAAGTTGGGTCTTTATCGGTCTAGGTTCTGGGCCGCAGTGGTCTGTGGGGAATGATGGGTTTTGAAGTACTACAAATCCCATTTTCCATGGTGGTACTTCAAGGCCCATCATGCATGGTCGGGGCTCTGTGTGCCAAGGTAGGTTACTGTAAATTCAGGCCATACACAATGTCCCATGAGCTGAGGCCTAGTCGGGAGAATCAAGTTAATGAAGCCTTACTGTCAATTTAGAGCGTAAACAGCTTCCCAGTAAGTGAGGGCTAGTTAGGGAAATCAAGTTAATGAAGCTAATGAAGTTAATCAAGTTAATTTTGGGCGTGGTCTGTGATTTTTCGGTTGGAAGTGATTTGGGTGTTTGTGTTGGGGATTGGCAGTTTATTATGGATTGGAATTTTCATGTTGGCTGGCCAGTGCAGCAGTTATGCAAATCCGCCCTTATTGGCAGCCAATCATGTTGTTCAGAATGTAGAGGCTGGGTGAGTCTTTGGCTGCCCGGAGGATGCTGGTAAATGTAGTTTTATTTTTACTCGTTGTTTTGGGGGCCTTTTAGGTTTTGGGGGAAAGTTTCTTTGCTACAAACGTACCTTGCTTGAGGCCTATTTCTGTTGGCAAGTATTGTGTTTCTGCGTTGTAAGGTTTCTTTGTTTGAGGGATACATCACATGACGTGAACCCATTTATATAATAGATATGCGACCACTTGCTGGTCTGGTCCGAAGCTTTGGGCTACTGGGCTAGAAGTGGTGGACAAAACCCTAAGGATAGCTGAGGTAGATCTCCAATTGCTTGGATCAATTGATGCTGATCCCCAGCTACCCAATTTGGACCCAGGAATAAGATCATCTGGGACCCTGCAAGGGAATGGCCACCTACAACGAGAAATGTCATTGCCTCTAGACAGAACCAGGCAGCCGCCAGAATTGGCATACCGACAAACTGGACTGACTGACGCACCACCAGAGCCGAGCACGGGTTTGCCGAGGCCGCCCTCTGAGCGAGGCCTTCGAACAGGGAGGCCTGACCCGGTAACTCTGGACCGACTATGGGAAGAATTCAATCATTTGACTCACCTTATGGGAAGATTCGGCGAGCTGCTGGCGCAAGTTGAGCTACCGCAGAGCCTCAGTGGCCTTCGGGGCCCCGACCGGTTCTGCCTGTGGATCCTGGCCCTGAGGTTCCTCCTGAGTTGTGCTGGGATCGATCCTGGGACTTCCCGGTGGTGAGTCCTATATGGAGCAAGCCAGAGACTTCTCGCTCACTCAGATGTGATGAGCTCGAGGGTTCTGGCGGACCCGGAGGGACCCCGACTCAGACTGGGAGATCTGGGAGATCTGGTATTTCCCGGTCCCCCTCGCCGTCGGAGTGCCTTTTTGCAGACGCCTGCCCTTTTGGGGCTCATGGGGGTGGCTGCCCATGGTCCGCCAGGCGCACTGGGATTGGTGGGGGGGGGCTCGTTGCTTCCCCTAGATGTGACTGAGGTGTTGGCGGGTGAGCCGGGGCTCTGTCCCAACCGCCGCTGCCTGTCATTGTCCTCCCGCCGGAGGCTCACTTCACCCTGCAGGCCGAGTGACCTTGGGAGTGTTGGGCCAGCCATGATCCCAAGCATGGCGCCCGACCTTGAGGACGCCAGTGTGGTGCATGTGCCCTCTCCCTCATCCGGGCGAAAACGAAAGAGGCGGGAGCGGAGTCGCCGATATCGCCGGAAGCGGAAGCTGCAGGCCAAACTCACAGCGTCCGGCTCCCTTACCCCCCCCTCCGCCGCCCCCCCCCCTCTCCAGCCAGAGCGTGGAGAAAGCCAGAGGAGCAGGAAGCTGCTGGATCCAACGGGAAGAGACCGAGGGAAGAGTAGGAAAGGGCCCGATGTGCAGCAGAGGGCTGATAGGGAAGCGGCCCAAAGCCAGCTAAGCCTAGACAGCGCCCTCGGTAGCAGGGAGGCCAATAGACCTACAAATCCCCTAAGTGGACCTAACAGGAAATCGAAGCCTATGGAATATAGGACTAGAGTTTTCTGGGGGCTTAGTCCAGGGATCTGGACCAGATCGGGGCCTGTGGACCCAAGGACTAAGCCCAATGAAAGACTATCCCAGATGACATCTACTAACCAGGAGGAGGTCAACCGGCCACCTATTTATTTATTTATTTTATTTATTTCATCAAACTTGTATACCGCCACTCCCCGGAGGCTCGGAGCGGTTTACAAGAGTTTGAGTGCCCACTGGCAACATCAGATAACATATACAAAGTAGACAGGGGAAGAACAAGAGGGTGGGGGAGGGAGGGGGGGAGGGAAAGTGTCAGCGGCGGTGCCCCTAGGGTCAAACGGAGGCAGGCGAGGATGCCCCAATAGGAGCGCCGGTGCCAGGGGGCGCGGGCTCCCACATGGGGGCCTGTGCCGAGGGTCCCGGCCCGGCCGTGCATTGTCCCTTGAGTCTAGCATGGGAGTCTGGTGGGACTCTCGGAGCTTCAACTGCTTATAGCAGGAGCTCCAGAATGTCCTGGTGGGGAATGTCTTCAGGGCCAGCACCGTCTTCGGCGCTGGGCGTCCTCCTTTGGTCGGGACGGTGGGGAGGCCGGTTCTAGGGGTCCTTCGATCTTTCTGGCCGGAGGCTGCTCTAGGCCTCCAGTCCATGGCCTGAGGGAAGGCTCGGGCGCCAGACTTCTGCTTCCGGGGGCCCCTCTCTTCGGCGTTGAGTATTTATGTCACAGCGGATAGGCAACAGAAATACAGAAGTTTAATTCCCCATCGGCCCAAAAACTCCAGTCTCTGTTCGTGTGAATAATGAAACTCTCATTCAATTCAAAAGGTAAATATATAACTTTGTATTGAATTGTATTTAACAATAACTGGCTAAACATCGAAAAACAACAGCCATCACAGCTACCTTTCTAAACATCCTTTCCTCACAGATATTAAATCCCAACTGACAAATCCCAACTGTCACTTTGTAACTGACATTCCTCAAGGTTCCATTTAGCAGTCTTGAGACAGCGCCATCTGGTGTCAAACATGTCACACTGCAGGTCATCTCAAACTGCGAAAATATATCTTGTGCTGACTCATGAATTGCTATTCAAAATGCAATAATCTGACAGCCTCCTCCTCTTCCGGGAGCCTCGTTGATTCCTGGTCGGGTCAGCGCCGGGGTTGGAGTCCCCCGAAGGCGGGACTTCCAGCTGTTGACTACTTCCTGGTGGCAGTTCTTCTTGGAGCCGCAGCACATGGGCTGGCTGAGCGTCTCCAAGGACGCCCGCCATGTTGGCTCTCGCCTCCTCGAGGAGGCTCCCCCAACTTTTCCCAGGGCGGCGGCGGCAGGCCTCCGGAGGAGGGGCCAGGACGGCTGAGCGACCAACCAAGGAGAACACTGGGCCGGGTCCACCAAGTAACGGCCCATCTCCACTCCAGCAGGAGGGATGCGAGGACCTGCCGCGCGGACAACACCGTTGGCACTCAGAGGCCAATTTTACACCAGCCCCGTCCCACAGACTTTATTACCAGAGGTCCCCCATTGGCAGCATGCTAGCATGTGCGGGACCCGAGTCTGACAAATTCTTTAAAATGTTGTATTCCCTTATATGTCACTCTCTCCTTTTCTCTCCCTGCCTTTGTCTTTCACTCTGCCATCTTTTACTCTATTTTGGGTTTTCTTTTTTGTACCAAACTTTGTAAACCGCTCCGAGCCTTCGGGGAGTGGCGGTATATACAGTAAGTTTGAGGCATAAATAAACAAATAAATAAATAAATAAATTATGCCCGACATCCTCAGTTAAGAGCCTTGGGGTCACTTTTGACCCGTTGCTGTCGATGGAGGCCCAGGTCTCCAGCGTCAGCAAGACCGCCTTTTTCCATCTGCGGCAAGCTAGGCGTCTGGCCCCCTACTTATCCAGAGACGACCTGGCCATGGTGCTCCAAGCCATGGTCATTTCAAGACTGGACTACTGTAACACCCTTTACATTGGCCTGCCCTTGTCCACGATCCGGAATCTTAAGGTCATCCAGAATGCCGCTGCACTACTTCTCTCAGCTATCCTTAGGGTTTTGTCCACCACTTCTAGCCCAGTAGCCCAAAGCTTCGGACCAGACCAGCAAGTGGTCGCATATCTATATATATAAAAAGAGAGCGTCCTTTTTTGACGCTTATGGACGGGAAAACTGAGGGCCCCCCAACCACAAAACCCACCCAACACATTCCCCCAGGCCAGTAGGAACATTCGTGGCACAAAAACCCACCTTCCTACCTTCCAACCCCCAAAATCAGCCCCCAAAAACCGCCCATTGGCTCCCGTTCTGCGCTGGCCACAAGCGCAGAACAAAGAGAGCGCTCGCAGGCGCCTCCAACCCCCCACAACGCAGGACAGAGGGAGAGCAAACACACATGCACTCTGCGCACTCCGACTCCCCCAACCCCCAACCCATCCCCCACCCCTCAACCCATCCCATCCCCCTCTCTCCCCACACACCGGCAACTTCACCGCCACACTGGCGGAGCCCAACCCGCCTCCTCCGCCGCCTCACGGAGGCGGGTCGCGTGGGCGACGCCATTCCCGCCTACTCCGCTGGCTTCTCGCCCTCCTTCCCCACTTCCCTGCCGCTCCTGGCGAGGAGAGGCGCAGGAAGGTGCAGCGAGGGACGGACGATCGCTCCCTCCCTACTCCACCTTACCGGCCTGGTTGCCAGGGCCTTCCTCGCTCCGGCGGTTCTTTCTTCATCCCGGCAAAGGAGGGAAGGTTGCCCTTTCACGGGCACCTCTCTCTCCTCCTCTCCCTGCCCTCCTGCCTTAAATCAAGGGAGGGCGGCAGGGCGAAGATGAGAGAGAGGTGCCCGGAAAAGGGCAACCTCCTCTCTACCGGGATACACAAAGAACCGGCCGGAGCAAGGAAGGCCCTGGCAACCTACGAAGCCACCAAGGAGGAGAAGAGGGAGCGATCGTCCATCCCTCGCTGCACCTTCCTGCGCCCTCCTCTCCTCGCAAAGCTCCATGAACGCCAGCCCTTCCTTCCTCCGGCCGGTTCTTGCTGCACCCGGCAAAGGAGGAGGGATGTTGCCCCTTCCACGGGCATCTCTTTCTCCTCCTCTCCCTGCCCTCCTGCCTTAAATCAAGGGAGGGGCAAGGCGAAGAGAGAGGGAAGCCCGAAAAGGAGGGCAACCCCTCCCTCTCCCGGGATACAGAAAGAACCGGCGGGGGAGAAGGCCTGGCGATCACGGAGCTGGCAAGGAGGAGGAGGCGCAGGAACTGATCACTCCCTCTCCTCCTCCTCCTTGCCACATACATACAAAAACACACACATACATACCCACACATACATACACAGACACACACATACATACACACACATATACAGACACACACACAAACATACACAAACACACATACATACACACACATACATACACTGACACACACACATACATACACACACACATATACCTACACATACAAACACACACATACATACACATATACATACACACACACACACATACATACACACACATACATACACAAGCACATACACATACATACAAAGACACACACACATACATACACACACATATACCTACACATACATACACACACATACATACACACATACGTATACAAACACATATACATACACAAACATACACATACATACACAAACACATATCCATACACACACACACACATACACAAACACATATACATACTCAGACACACACACATACATACACACACATATACATACTCAGACACACACATACATACACACACACATATACATACTCAGACACACACATACATACACACACACATATACATACACACATCAGACACACACAAACATACACACGCACATACATACTCACATCTCCTAGATAGGGCACAGCAACGCGTGCCGGGATCAGCTAGTCTATTATATAAATGGGTTCACGTCATGTGATGTATACCTCAAACAAAGAAACCTTACAACGCAGAAAAACAATACTTGCCAACAGAAATAGGCCTCAAGCAAGGTACGTTTGTAGCAAAGAAACTTCCCCCCCCAAAACCTAAAAGGCCCCCAAAACAACGAGTAAAAATAAAACTACATTTACCAGCATCCTCCGGGCAGCCAAAGACTCACCCAGCCTCTACATTCTGAACAACATGATTGGCTGCCAATAAGGGCGGATTTGCATAACTGCTGCACTGGCCAGCCAACATGAAAATTCCAATCCATAATAAACTGCCAATCCCCAACACAAACACCCAAATCAGGTTGAGGTGACCTCCCAACCATAACGTTATTTTTGTTGCTACTTCATAACTATCATTTTGCTACTATTACGAATCATAATTTTCATTCATTCAACCAAATTTGGCACAAATTCCCGATACGCCCAGATTTGAATGCTGGTGCTCCAGTTAGTAACCTGGCTGCTGACTATTGTACCAACTGCAAGTTCTGGGCCATTTACAAAGGCAGCCCCGTGTAGAATGCATTGCAGTAGTCCAGCCTGGAGGTAACTTAGGCATGGATCTAAACCTAAAGCAAAAAATCATTCTAGGAAAAGGCATAAAAAAACTGTTGTAATGAAGTCACTATGTGTATTGATGATTTTATCTTTATTTTATGGTTAAATGTGTGGTTTGTATTGTTACATTTGTATTGTGTTAGATGATTAACTGTAAGACAGATCACCAAGGGTTAATGGGGAATATTACAGTGCACAACCTCTGAGAAGTTACGTTGCTATAGCAACAGGAGGCGGAGCCTAACACTGGCTTTCGAATGTCCAGGTTTGAAATTCTTCAGTTAGTCAGGAGCGGTGAGACTAGTTGGTGGCAGTTTTAGGAAGCTGCTGTTGTCTGTTCTGAGGAGAAGGCAGTTAGGTTTAGAAAGCCTATGTGAACCGCTGTTAGTAGGTTAGGCTAGAAAGCTAACCTAGAAGATAGCTAGAAAGCCTATTGGGGAAGAATATCTATAGTATTATTGAGTCAGTGTTTGAAGAGATACAGTCAAACATTGTGTTTAGAAGCTTTGTAACCTTAAGATCTTTGCTCCTAAAGAAGATATTGTAACCACTAGGCTTGGATTAGAACCAAAAAAAATCGCGATTCGAAAATCAAATGGGGAGGGGGAATTTTTTTTATTAGTAATAGAAAGACTTACAGAAAAAATTCCAAAAAGTTCTAAAATGTAACGTAATTACTAACGAAATTCTTAATTAGTTCTAAAGTAGGCAAAGCAGGGAAACAGAACTGACACTGTTTTAAGCACAGGCAAATCAAGGGGCAACATTTCCCTTCTCTGGAGTGCAATTCACTGGGACCTATTATTATTATTATTATAAAATGCCTGGGCCTGCTTGGAGGGAAATATAATGAATTATTATTATTATTATTATTATTAAATTTTGGCCTGCTTGGGGGGAAATATAATGGATTATTAATATTATTATAATAAAATGTTTGGGCCTGCTTATGGGGGAATATAATGGATTATTAATATTATTATAATAAAATGCCTGGGCCTGCTTATGGGAGAATATAATGGATTCATATATTATTAATAATATTATTAAATGAAATACTTGCCCACCTGTGGTCTAGGACTTGCTAATCTGTAGAGTTCTTCTTACTCCCTCACTCCAGCTTTTCCCCCTATCAGTTTTACCATACCACTCTAGGATCTCCGTTGGAACTCTATGGCTTTTCTTGATTCTGAACTCTTCCTTCTCCTCTCCGTGCTCTTTTCACTCCCTGCTCCCCTTCTCTCAGCAGTTCTTATGTCCTTCTGCTCTGTCCTTCTATCTAAACCCCTTCCTGGGGGTTTAAACCGCTTTTCCTCAGTCCTCCAGGGGGGGAAATGTTCCTGTTGGGGGGGGGCATCCGAAATATTTACAAATCTAACGAAAATTTGGGCCCAGGAAGTGTGGAAAAGAAAGTCCACTTCCGGGATCGCCACTGCGATGCGTATAAACTTGAAAGTCCCATTACATACAAATCCCTTCCGATTTCATTTAATTTTCATAACTTTTTTCTCATGCCTAGTAACCACCCAAGCTCTTGAACTCTTGAAACCTCCAAGCTGGAAACACTGTTTAAATAAACTTTACAGTTCTTTAAGAAAGACATCTCCTCTCGTGATTCCTTCACACACAATTCTTCCCAGTGGGTAGCCAAGTGTGGTGAAAGGTGACAGCTAATGGTAATATAGACAGTCCCCACATAGTTTAGTGGTAGAGGTCCTGTCACGGTTTTGAGTTCGAATCTTCACAAATTGGCGCTAGCTGTAGCGGCGGCGTTACAACAGTGTTGTGCTCGAGACTTTCTATGAGCTGGCAGAAAAATTCTAAAACCTATTTATTACTTCCTTTGAGAAGCAACTTAGCCAAGAATGATATCTGTATGGCTTTGGGTTCATTTCCTTGAGCGATACGAAGAAGAGCCCAAAAATAAAGGTGTGATTGAATGAAGAATCCATCTCCTCGAGCAGAAATGGCTCTCGCCGTATTTCTTTCTTCCACTCGGCTGCTGTCTACCTGCAATCCGTCTCCAACTATCGCAGCCTTTGTCATGCGACGCTTTTGCCTTCCTTACACTTCTGTGCTTGGCACCGCTGCTCGAAAATGTATAAATATACCTTCAGATGACACAATAACGCTGCAATCACGCTTCAGCGCTGTCTCCAAAACGATCCCATTGTATCTTTCCCTATTATTCAGCCTGCAAAATAGAAGAGCATTTCTCTTCTTATTTTCAGTCCGCAAGCCGAGGGACGTTGCCTGTCATGCTGGCCTATTTTCAATAAGCACCTAAAGCAAAAGTCATTCTAGGAAAAGATTTGAGGAGAACACAAAGGAAAAGAGGAAAAGAAACCATGCTGGAGATCCTTTCTCATCCATAAGGAGACTGTTTCGAACCCAAAAGCAATTTAGCCATTTTGAATTGGAGTGACATCAATAATAATAATAATAATAATAATAAACTTTACTTATACCCCGCCACCATCTTCCCCCTCGCCTCGGGGTGGCTTACATGCAGCCAACCCCAAACAACAGAGTACAGCAAAATATAAATAATAATAAATAAATAAATAAATAAATTATTATTAAAAATAATAATAAAAAATTAAAATAATTCACAGAGGTGAATATGTTAAGATATAAGATATATATGCATATATAGTTGATGTAATGAATTAGGTGTGAAATACAAAGTATGGAAATGTATCGATGTATGTATGTAACTTATTTATTTTTTGTTGTAGTTGAGCAAGCTGAGCCTGTAGTAGTTGCTACAGGTAGTAACAGGGAGGGATACTTTGTCGGACATGTCACTTGAAGAGGGAGGTTTGGGCAGAATTACTGCTGCTGGGAGGAAGAGAGCTGCAAGTGTTGTGAGTTAGGAAGGTGCAGAACAAAGGAGAAAGGTCCGACAAATACTTAGGGAGCCTACCGGTGATGACACTTTTGAGGGTTTGAAGCAGAGTTAACCTCAGAAGAGAGTGATACAGAGCTGGACTCAGCGTTGGTGCAGGATGTCAGGAATGTGTTAAATGCTGAGTCCAGCGAAAGCTCATTTTTTGGCTTTTCAAGTGATCCTGATTGGCCTAGTGGGAATGTTGAGTCGGATTGGGGTCCTTTAACTGTTCAGCAAAGTGGGAGGATTGGAGGAACACACCCAGGGCTGCAGCTGTGGGGACTGAGGCAGATTTGGGTGGGGTCTGATGACTC
>JARBWK010003323.1:0-12676 GCA_030556195.1 Anolis apletophallus | reverse complement strand
CAATATTTATTAGAGTAATGGGGATTTCCTATCAGACATCTGAAGACATAGGAGTTTAAACCTTATATTACTTAGATTACTTATAAAAGTCAGCAGAAGAGATTTGCGAGTAAAGAAAACACTTAAAGGGAAATGTATAAGGAAGATGGTAATTCAGTGCACTTCTCATTTATTCCAGTTTACATCCGTACTTTATATTTTAATGAAAACAAGATATATGAATGAAGATATTTCTGTTTTAAACCACCAGAATTTACTTTACTCTTTTGGATGTCAAACAGTCTCTAAACAGGGGTGGGAATCATTCGGCCTTCTAGATGTTATGGGATTGTATTTCCTAGCATTCCCCATTATGGACTATACTGCTGAAAGGTGCAGCCCAATAACCTTGGGTGGATGGCTGCATAATCACCCCACAGTGCTCTTTCAGGTAGGTCAGTACGGCTGTATTTATTTGATTCCAAGGACTAAATCATAAAGGCCCTTGGAATCGCCACACATTGTGGTGATTCTAGTGGTCCACATTGGGGGACATGGGAAACTCATCATCCCATGCCCCATATCACCTGACTCACCCAGCTGAGCATCCCATGAGGGAGTAGGGGAGCTTCGACCACCTGGCTTTCCTCCATTGTTCCTGGCTGAACATGAGAAGCCTTCCATGTTCCTGCCATGGTTGTAAGGTCGCTCCAATATCTTGAAGAATCACGCAGAGTCCTCTGGTCGGTCCAACAAGTTTTATTAAAGGATCAATACTTTTAAAGTCAAAGCACCTTTCCTTCACCCAAACTTCACTTATATACTAAACCCCCTCCCCTCCCTTCACCAGCAATGTCCAAGAAAGTTGCATCACTTCCCTCTGACTCAGCAGAACCCCAGGAGATTACATCATCCCATGAGCTATCACCAATGTCCAGGAGAGTTACATCACTTCCCTCTGAATCAGCAGAACCCCAGGAGATTACATCATCCCAAGAGCCAGCAATCCCTCCCAGGCTTGCATCATCCACCGCTGCTCAGCCAGCGTTTGTTTTGGCTACGTCAGATTGCGAGTCCCGCGGGCTCCCCAAGGCCGCGGGGATCCACATCTGACAGAATCTCCTCCTCCACCTCGTCCTCCCCCTGCGAAGACAAAATGGCATTCAATCCTTAGGTTCTACTGGGCTGAAGTATCTTTTCAGGAGGCTGCAGTGAAACGTAGGGTGGATTTTACCCATCCCTTTTGTCAAGACAAGTTCATAGGTAACCCGGTTCACAGCCCTAGCAATCCTAAATGGGCCTAAATATTTCGGTCCTAGTTTCCACGAAGGAAGTCCTAACTTCACATTCTGGGTAGACAACCAGACCAGATCACCTTCGTGGTATACCTCCACTTCCTGTCTCCGCCTATCTCCAAACAATTTACATGCACGCTGAGCTTTACTCAAAGCGTCAGTCACCACTCTCCACTCCTCACAAGCCTGAGTACTCCACTCCTCTCTTCCCTCATCTCCCTGCAATGCGGGGAGTTGTGGCAACGACACCATCTCCTGCCCATAAACCACGGAAAACGGCGTCCGCCTGGTCAAAGAGTGCACGGAGCCATTATAAGCCATCTCTGCATATGGCAACAAATCCGCCCAATCATTCTGCTGCCTATTTGTGTAAATACGCAGATAGCTCCCCAGCGATTTCTGCGTGCGTTCCACAGCGCCATTACACATGGGATGATATGCAGACGTCAGACTCCGGTCAGCCCCTAAAGTCTCCAAAAACGCCTTCCAAAACCGGGCAGTGAACTGCACCCCTCGGTCACTAATCACCTGCTCCGGACATCCATGCAATCTGTAAATGTGCTGCACATACAACTTAGCCAATCTCTCAGCGGAAGGCAGTCTTGCCAATGGGATAAAATGGGCCTGCTTAGAAAACAAATCGAACACTGTCCAAATATATCGATACCCTCGACTCACTGGCAGTTCGCCTACAAAATCTGTACTAACGTGCGTCCAAGGCCTGGTTGGAGACGCCACCACCTGTATTAATCCCTGAGGCTTCGCCGTGGGAGATTTCCCTCTAGCACACGCCTCACACCCTTGCACATATCTCTGCACATCCCCTCTCCATCCTGGCCACCAATAACGTCCCCCTAACCCCAAGATCATCTTGGTCACTCCCCAGTGCCCTGCGGTCTTATGATCATGACACTGTTGCAACACCTTACTCCGCATCCCTCTGGGAACATACAATCTAGACCGAACAAACCACAATCCCTCCTGTAACTTACACTCCTCTTTGTGGTCGCTTAGCCAATCATCCTCTTGATAATGTCTCTGTAGTTCCTCCTGCCAACCCTCAAGTTTAACCTTCTTCTCCTTCTCCAGAAGTCTCGTCTGAGCTCGGGTCTGCACTCCCAAACCCCACTGCGTCTTTGAAAACACCTCCCCCAAACTGGGGACAACCTGGGGCCCCATTGACGGGTAACGAGAAAGGGCATCAGCCACCACGTTCTCCTTTCCTTTTATATGCCACAAGGTAAAATCAAATCTGGCAAAATACTGCGCCCATCTAACTAACTTGGGAGACAACTTCTGTGAGGTTTTCAAATACTGTAAGTTTTGATGGTCGCTCAATACTTCAAATGGATGTATCGCACCTTCCAAAAAATGACGCCAAGTTTGTAATGCGCACCGCACCGCACCGCAAATGCCTCTTTCTCCCACACTGGCCACTTTTTCTCTTGCTCTGAAAACTTCTTTGAAAAGAAAGCACATGGCCTTAACTCTCCCTTCCTGTCCTTTTGCAGCAACGCCCCTCCATAAGCCCAAGCGGAAGCGTCACACTGCACCACGAAGGGCTTTTCCTCGGGATCTCCCCTCCGCTCCGCCACGTCTGGACTCTCCCCGGAACCACCCCGACTGGGTTTTCTTCCATTGCACCTGAGCGAGAATTCCCTCGACATTTCCCGCCAGCTGGATCCAACCATCGATGTCGCCAGGGTCATCCCGATGCAAACACCACTCCAGAATCTCCCTCCGGAGACCGTCCTTATACAGCTCCAATAACGTAGTTTGAGACCATTCAGCAACTTTTCCTGCCAAACTCATGAATTCTTCAGAGTATTCTGTCACTGAACGGGACTCCTGAGCCAAGCTACGAAGGGCCTCCTTAGCTTTCACCCGTTCCAACGGATCCCTGAAACGGTTCCTTACAGCTCGCAGAAACCCTTGCACAGTCCTTAAACACGGGTCTCTACGATCATGGCATTGAACATACCACTCTGCAGCCCGGCCCTTGAAAGCAGCCCCCACTGCCCGACTCGCCTCACTGGGATATAAATGTCCATAGTCCTCCATATGGTCTCCCACAGTAGCCACAAAGAAGGCAACTTTACAAGCCTCCCCTTCAAACTCGGCTCTCAGAGGCTCTCTTCTTGGCTTATCGCCATACTCCTGAGTCCAACGAGCAAGTCCAGGCTGTCTCTCCAAACCCCCAACTTCCCGGGGAACCTGCATATTGGGCTGACGAACTCCCCTGCCCAAACCAGCCGACAATGTTGGTCGATTAGGCAATTGCCTCTCACTCTGAGAGTGGTTACTCCACTCATCACCTTCTGCGAGAGCTCCCCTTCCAAACCCCACGCTGAAAGGTTTCTTTGCTCGGGTGGGCTGGGCTCTGGTCTCCCACTCCGGACCAACTCCTCCAGGCACACTGGGACATCTATTCTCGTGTCCTCCTGCCACCGGCTCTTCTCCACCCATCCAGGAGTAATAAGTGAAGTCACCTCCTTCCGGACCACTCCACATGGACTCCAACATCTGCTCCCGCTTACTCATCTCGCGGGACATGCGACGGAAGGTGGTCTCCATAGCCTCCATCCGGCACTGCAACACCTCCAACTCCGTTGGTGGAGCCGGCTCCGTGGCCTCACCACCACCGGAACACCTGGAAGACGCCCTCGTCGTCCTGCGAAGCACTCCTCCTTGAGCCACTTGAGGGGCCACCTGAGCCGATGCATACCTTTCTGCTGCTTCTCTGGTCCCTTCTCTGGCTCCCTGAAGATCCACCTGAACGGCCCCGCTCCAAGCTGCCGCTTCTCTGGATTCTTCTCCGGCCCCTCGAAAGCCTACCTGAGCTGACGCGCACCATGCCGCCACTTCTCTGGACTCATCGCAGAGGCCTCGGGTGTCCACCTGAGCCGACGTATACTCAAACGCCGCTTCTCTGGACACATCTGGAAACCTGACCTGGTCCAACGTCTCCCACTCCCATTCTGTCAGTCTTCGGGTTTCCTCCGGATAGAGGTTCCATCCACTGAAATCCTCCTCCGCCATCTCTTTAACTTCTCCAAGTTCGGGAAAGTTGAAAGGGCTTTGACTTCTGTAAGGTCGCTCCAATATCTTGAAGAATCACGCAGAGTCCTCTGGTCGGTCCAACAAGTTTTATTAAAGGATCAATACTTTTAAAGTCAAAGCACCTTTCCTTCACTCACACTTCACTTATATACTAAACCCCCTCCCCTCCCTTCACCAGCAATGTCCAAGAAAGTTGCATCACTTCCCTCTGACTCAGCAGAACCCCAGGAGATTACATCATCTCATGAACCATCACCAATGTCCAGGAGAGTTACATCACTTCCCTCTGACTCAGCGGAACCCCTGGAGATTACATCATCCCAAGAGCCAGCAATCCCTCCCAGGCTTGCATCATCCACCGCTGCTCAGCCAGCGTTTGTTTTGGCTACGTCAGATTGCGAGTCCCGCTGGCTCCCCAAGGCCGCGGGGATCCACATCTGACACATGGTGGCACGCACCACTTCGCCACCCCTTTAAGCATGGAGCCCCACTGGAAGTAGTTGTTATCGTGTAATGGGAGCCAGTGGGCTCCTCACTTAAATGGACGGGGAAGTGGAGCATGCTGCCAATTCTTTCCCCACCTGATGAGGTCATAAGACACATCCCCCCGTATAAACATGTCTAAAAATGAGGTGTATCTTAGAATGGTTGCTGCTTTGGATCCTGCACAGGATGAAAGGTGCAATATTAAGTGAACAACAAACGGTGCTATATTAAACTAACAATGTTACTTCCCTATCACTTTATTCTCACAACAATATTATGAGATAGACTAAGAAAGTATGATTAGCTCAAGGCCTTATACAGTGAGATTAATGTCTCATAGTATACTGGGTTCTGGTTCTCGCTAGTTCCAACACTCCGTTATCTCATTCTCCTTTCATGTGTATACTTGACTTACCACATTTGCAGGTTCAACTTCTGTTGATTTGATTATTCATGGTTTTGATTAAAATAGCACTAGGAATCTCTAGGTATTCTAGTGTGACTCTATGGTTAACTTCCAGCAGAAGTTGTGCAGGAAGATCTTGAGATTCTTAAGGAGAACAACTTGTTTCTGATTTTTATTGTGTAAAATTTTATGAAGGTACATTTTAGTGTGTGTATTTGCAGTGTTTTTGCTGTGCTTATGTATTTTAAGTGTTTTGTAACCCTCCTCGGGCTATGAGGAGAGACAGGTAAGAAATAGATTATTATTATTATTATGGCCACTATCACAATGCAATGTCATTCAGAATTGATGCATTATTACAAACAAATTCACTTATGCATTTGCCTGTAGATTTCCATCCCTGTTGTAAGCACTAGGACAAAGGTGGGGAATCTATTTCAGCCCACAGGCTGAATTTAGTCTCCGAGTTCTTGGGAGACTGCATTCCAACAGTGGTCAGGGACAAAGGCAAAACAATGGGACCAAAAATACCAGAACATTTTAGTTTAATACTCTTGATATCAGTGATCAAGTTTTAGAATTGTCATTTCAACTTTTTGGAAATGGGAATGCTTTCCAATTTACTGACAGTGCAATTTGAGGAACTATGGCGACAGTGGAACATTGCCAGGCCCAGATTATCCATAAGGCCACCCTAGGCCATGGCCTAGGGTGGCATCTTTGGGGGAGGGGGCAGCAGGTCCAGACCCCTCCCAAAAAGTAAAAAAAATTCAAAAAAAAAGAGCGCATGCGCACGGCGGCGTAAGCGCCATCCATGGCCGACCCCCTTTGCTCTGCTCCCCTCTGCTCTGCCCCACCCCGGCTCCGCCCCACACCCAGCTCCGCCCCCGCCTCCTCGCCGGCGCGAGGAGGAGGAAGGAAAACCCCCCCCCCGGAGCCCACGGCTCCTCCTCCCCCTAAAGCCATCATGCCGGCCTGAAAGGGCGATTTCGGCCGCTTCTCAGGCCGGCATGGTGGCTTTAGGAGGGAGAGAGGAGCCATGGGGAGGCCTCGCATCGGCTCCAGGGGTGGGGCTTTCCTTCCTCCTCCTCCTTGTGCCGGCGAGGAGGCAGGGGCGGAGCCAGGGGCGGGGCAGAGCTGGGGCGGGGGAAGACCCTTTGGCCTAGGGCACCAAAAGGGTCTGATCCAGGCCTGAACATTGCAGATGTGTTGCAGCTTCCCCTTACTTAGAAGTTCATGTGGTTTTCTTGGACTTTGGGAAGCACGGGAAGGCTGGCCAGTCATGTCGCTTGGTAAAGAGGTGACGGTTCTGAGAAATCTGGATGCAAGCTTCACTTAGGTCTGCTTTCCAGCCATATAAGCTCTCCCCCGTGCTCCAAGCTTCAGTTCTTCATTGGATTTCATATCCACCATTTTTTTAAAAAAGAGCTATAATTTTTGGTATGCTTTTGTGGCAGCTTTAGCATAGGAACCATATCAGCTTGTAGGGGACATTGTAGCCCAAAACCTATTTGATTGACATTTTAAGTCACCTTGATGCAGAAAATGAGTCATGGATCTTTGGACATGCCCAAGTGACAGTGAATTTCACCCATGTGGATTCCTATGTGTATGTAGTTTGGGCCAGTTGTTTTGTCACGGGCCAGTCACCAGTGGATCAAAGGGATCTAAATTCATGCTGTGCCAAGCTTCTTTAGCTATAAACAATAAACAGTGGCATTTTCCTCCCAAAATTAAATATTTCATACGTATGCTCCACGCAAACATATGGGTGGAGCATAATTCACCACTGAGCCTGCAAAAGCATTGAACCAAAGTTCAGAAACCTCTAAAGAAAGATATCATGGTTTTAATTTTGCTTGTTATCTACCTTCAAATTGACTTTGACTTATGATGACCCCATGAATGAGAAATCTCCAATTCCCCCTATCCTTAGCAGCTTTACTCAGGTCTTGTAGACTCAGGACCATGGCTTCTTTAATTCGGTCTATCTGTCTAGAAGATGGACTTATACTGTTCTCCACTTTGCCAAGCATCATAGCTTTTTGTAATTTTCCCCCCACAATGTGATCAAAGTACGACACTCTCAGTTTAGTCATCTTGACTTCAAGAGAGGTTTATGACCTGATTTTCTCAAGGACCCATGTGTTTACTTTTTTTTAAGCGGTCAACGTTATCCCAAGAGCTCCAGGACCACATCTCAAACAGCTTGATTTTCTTCTCATTGGTTTCTTCCCTGTCTAACTTTCACAACCATATGTAGTAACAGGAAATATGATCACACGGAGCATCCTAACTTTAGTATTCAGTAAAATACCTTTATATTTCAGGATTGTATCTAGCTCCTTCAAAGCTGCTCTATTAAATCCTAGTCTTTTTGTGATTTCTGTCTTGGTCTCCATCACAGATCTACTCCGCTGCCATTTGGACCGAGGTGGATCGGCGCTGCTCGTGTTATTGGATCTCACGGCAGCGTTTGATACCGTCGATTACCAACATTTGATACACCGCCTGGCGGTGGCGGGTGAGGGACAGCCCTCAACTGGCTGTCCTCCTTCCTCCAACGCCGCCAACAGCGTGTGAAGTGGGGGGGGGGGGTGGGGGTCCCGGAGGCTCCCCGCTGAACTGCGGGGTGCCTCAGGGGGCTATCCTCTCCCCGCGAGTATTCAACATCTATTTGCGACCACTCGCCCACCTGGTGCGGGAGTTTTGGGCTGGAGTGTCATCAGTACGCTGATGATACCCAGCTCATTCTGAGGTTGGACCCCGGGGCAGTCTCTGTACCCGATAATTTCCATCTTTGCCTTGAAGCCGTCACTGGATGGCTGCGAGCCAGTAAGTTGAAGGTGAACCCGGCGAAGACGGAGATCTTGTGGCTGGGCCGCCCGGGGGGGGGGGGGGTAGCGACCCCGTTGCCAACTTTCGATGGTGTGGCCCTCTGCCCGCAGCCAACGGTAAAAAGTCTAGGGGTCCGACTGGACGCCCACCTGTCCATGGAGGAGCAGATCGGCTGCACCTGCAGGACAGCATTCTTCCATCTCCGGTTGGCTAAACGCCTGGCTCCCTACCTCTCCAACGCGACCTGGCTACAGTGATCCAAAGCCACGGTCATCTCGAGGCTTGATTACTGTAATGCGCCTACATTGGCCTTCCCTTGTCGATGATCCGGAAGCTTAAGCTGGTGCAGCACGCCGCAGCTCGCCTCCTCCTGGGTGCTGCAAGATCTGACCGAGCGACTCCACTCTTGCGCGAGCTGCACTGGCTTCCGATTGAATTCCGGGTCCTCTTCAAGGTGTTAGTCCTCACTTTCAAGGCCATCTATGGTTTGGGGCCAGTGTACTTGAGGGAGCGACTTACCCCTATATGCCTGCGAGATCACTACGCTCCGAGGAGCTCAACCTCCTTGTGGTGCCTCCCTCGGAACCTGCCGACTAGCCACTACACGGCGGAGGGCATTCTCTGTAGCCGCCCCAAGTCTCTGGAATGGCCTCCCGGGAGGAGATCCGCGCCATCCGCGCTCTCCTGCCCTTCGCAAGGCCTTGAAGACTTGGCTTTTTAGGAAGGCGTTCGGCTCTTAATTCAACCACATTGCCCGCTTGCCGCCCTATGGTTCCCCCAGGTTTTTTATCCCGTACCCCCAGCCTTTGCTGAGGGTTGTGCTCTTAATATGTTTTAATCTGTTGTGATGTGTAATATGTTTTTAACTGCTTAATTGTTTTATTTCTCGGTGTTTTTGCTTCTTTGTAAACCGCTCTGAGCTCCGGAGTGAGCGGTATACTAAATCGAAGTTAATAAATAAATAATAAATAAATTTCTTTGCTGCAATCTCCATTATGTTTAATGATTCAGGCCATGTATGGAAAATCTTATCTATTTGAGGATTTCCCTCCCCTGCTTTTAAGTTGCGTAAATAATCTATGGCCATTATTTTTGTTTTCTTGGTATTCAATGGTTTTGTTGGTGATGTGGAGATAGATCACATATTATCAAAGGCATATAGTGCATTTGGAAGGCTTCACAAAAGAGTCTGGCGCAACAAGCATCTGAGGCAAAGCACCAAAATCAGTGTGTACAGAGCTATCGTACTGTCTATTTTCCTCTATGGGTGTGAAACATGGGTCACCTATCGCCAACACCTACAACTCCTCAAATGCTTTCATCAGCACTGTCTTCGCACAATCCTAAATATACACTGGACCGACTATGTGACTAATGTTGCTGTCCTTGAGCAAGCAGGGATCACCAGAGTTGAGGCCATGCTATTGTGAACAGAGCTGCACTGGGCAGGGCACATCCATAGGATGGAGGACCACCGCCTCCCAAAGATACTACTGTATGGTGAACTCACCACGGGTCAGCGCAAGAGAGGCGCCCCAAAAAACAGATATAAGGACTCCCTGAAACAACATCTCGGGCTCGGCCAGATTGATCATCAACAATGTTCCACCCTGGCCTCACATCGAGAGGCATGGAGATGCACTATCCACAATGCTGTGGCCTCTTTCAAGAAGACATGCCGAATGGGTCTCGAAGTGAAATGACAACGCAGAAAGAACCGCAACTTGGAAACGTCACCCAAGGAGACTTTCTGCTGTGCTTTCTGCAACCAAACTTGCCTATCTCAGATTGGCCATTTTAGTCATCAACGCGCTTGTAAAAAGCGTGGATGAGCCCTTCCTGAGTCTTCATTCACAAACAAATTCAGAGAGAGAGAGAGAGAGAGAGAGAGAGAGAGAGAGAGAGAGAGAGAGAGAGAGATGTAGGCCTGGTTGATCCATGGTTCTAAATGCTTCAAAAGTACTTACAAAACAAAAGTTCTGGCAGTGAAAATTTCAGAATGCTAACAAAACTTTCAAAATTTCGTTATAAATGGCAGTTCCTAATTGGTTCTGTCTTTAAAATGGCCAATAATGAAATAATAATGAAATTTTGATAGAGTTTTCCATGAAGCAGGTGTAGTAATTGGATAGACAGTGGATTTGATGCAGACTTCCCAAACCACTTTTCACACTTGAGGGGGGAAAACATCAGATCGTGTGAAAAACAACTGGTATAGACATTAACTTAGCCCACGGATCTATGCAATGAGCCCCTGGGCAGAGAGCTAACTGCCCTTTATCTTGTCTTAAGTAATTGCTAGAATTCTAGATGATTCTCCCATGCCTCACAAAGCATTTACTAATGATCTTTATCTACTCATAAAGAATGAGTAATGCTCTACTTACTTTTTGCTTCTTTCTCTGCCACTTTTTTTTTCTTATCAGCTGTTTTGCTTAGTAGCAACTTCAGATATTGTTATGATATATTGGGGGCTCAGGTGGACAATATCTCTAGTATACCTCTGGAACATTACAACAACTTTATCAAAGGAAAAGGGTGGAATGATTCAGAATTAGTGATAACATGTAACTATTTAGTTTTAGAGGGGAGAAAAAGAACAAGAGAAAGAGACTGAGACTCTAGATTGAAACTCTTTGAACCCAACTATTTAGGAGTGCAAAAAAAGATAGCAAATATGCATTAGCTAGTTCAGTGTTTTTCAACCTTTTTTGAGCCGCTGCACATTTTTTACATTTACAAAATCCTGGGGCACACCACCTACCAAAATGACACAAAAATGACACTCTAACACAGTAATACATATAGTTAATATGTTTTTAAATGTATTTATACACTGTGTGAAACCTGGGCCTGTTTCAATGAACACAACATAGATATCCTGGCAGGAATGGCAGAAAGACACACACAAAGGTCTTGCTCAACAGCTGTCAGTCTCTCTCTGTGTTTAGTTTTTATCGCAGTCACCTGGTCCTCAGGGAAAACGTACCCGGTCCTCAGGGAAGCTGGCTGGAAAGAGAGCAGTCAGATGGAAGCACACTCCGAGGCAGAGAGTTCCACTGCTGAACAGCTCTCACAGTCAGGAAGTTCTTCCTAATGTTCACCCTCCTACACAGACATGCTTCCCTGTGATGTTTGCTTTTCTGCCTGCGCTGTTGTGCTCTCTCTCTCTCTCTCTCTCTCTCTCTCTCTCTCTCTCTCTATATATATATATAATATGTAATGTTCATTTGTGGGATTAACATAACTCAAAAACCACTAGACAAATTACTGCCAAATTTGGCCACAAAACATACTAATACTAACCCAAGAAGGGACCATCAGTCAAAAAATTGATTTTGTCATTTGGGAGTTGTTGTTGCTGGGAGTTATAGTTCACCCACAATCAAAGAGCATTCTGAACTCCACCAATGATGGAATGGAATCAAACTTCCCACACAGAACTCCCATAACCAAGAGAAAATACTATAAGAGTTTGGTGGGCATTGACCTTGAGTTTTGGAGTTGTAGTTCACCTACACCCAGAGAGCACTGTGGACTCAAATAATGATGGATCTGGACCACACTTGGCATGAATACTCAATATGCCCAACTGTCAGATCTGGGAAATCTGAGCTTGGAAGAAGTTCAGGTTTCCAGCCTGCCATGAGGTGGTGCTGACCTTTGTCCCAGTTCTCCGGGATGTAAAGTGACCTTTGCTCTAGTTACTGAAGGACTATGCTGAGTCAGTCTGGGAGTGACGTAACTTCCAGGTTCCTCCAGGGGAAGTGAGGTAACCTCTTCTGGACTTGGACATTGGGCAATGAACTGTTAATGCTGACTCAGAGACTAATGAGGTCACATCCCTTTGGACTATGGGATTTGCTGATTCACCCGGATATGGTGCAACCCTGCCTGGACATTGCATGGGCAAGGGAGGGGGTTTGGGTATAAAGGTGTGTTTGGGTGGTGGACGGTGCTTTAGCTTTTACAAGTGTTGTACCTGCAATAAAATCGTGTTGGACCGTGCTTCTATCTACACGTGATCCTTACCGAAGTTGGAGCGTCATTACAGAAGCTAAAGCCCCATTCAACTTTCCCAGCAATGGAGAGGTTGGCTTGGAAGGAAGAGGAGTATATCGATATGTGGAATATTGCTCCTGAAGAGGTCCGGAGAACCATGGATTGGGAGTGGACTACCATTGACCAAGTGGGGGTTCCTGATGAGTCCAGGAAGTGACGGCAGGTGGTGCGTCAGCCCAGATGGACGAGCCCGAGAGGCGGAGAGATTGTGGGACGCTCAGGTGAGCGCTTTGAGAGGAATGAGGCAGCGAGGCCCCATTCAGGCGGGTGTCCGGATGGCCGGAGGAACCAGAGAAGCTGGGCTGAAAGAAGGGCTAGCTCAGGTGGATCCAGTGGAGTGCAGGACCAGAGAAGCTGAGGGGAAGAGTGCCCCAGCTCAGGTGGACCTGGCGGAGTGTGGTAGTGAGACCACGGAACCTGAACCGCTATCGGAATTGGCGGTGATGAGGTGTAGAATGGATGCGATGGAGCATACCATGAGAAGGATGTCCCAGGCTATGCCCAGGAGAGCCAAGGGATTCGGCGTGGAGTGCCCGGGAGGAGGAGACTT
>JARBWK010003322.1:0-12678 GCA_030556195.1 Anolis apletophallus | reverse complement strand
GTACAAAATGCATAAGGTTGTGGGTGAACTACAACTCCCACCATGCCAGGTTAACTCCCTGAAACTGCATCAGTACTTAAAGTTTGTTATGTTGCACTGGATGCATCATTGGTGGGGATCAGTGTGCTCTCTGGCTGTAGGGTAAACTACAACTCCCACTATGGCGAGTCAGTCCCCTCCAACCCCTCCAGTAGGTTGAGTTAGTCGTGGGGGTTCTGTGTGCCAAGTTTGGTCAAGGTCCATCATCGGTAGAGGTCACAGTTTCCCTGGTTGTGGGTGAACTACAGCTCCCACTATGGTGAGTCAGTCCCTCCAACCCCTCCAGTAGGTTGAGTTAGTCGTGGGGTTCTGTGTGCCAAGTTTGGTCAAGGTCCATCATCGGTAGAGGTCACAGTTTCCTGGTTGTGGGTGAACTACAACTCCCACTATGGCGAGTCAGTCCCCTCCAACCCCTCCAGTAGGTTGAGTTAGTCGTGGGGGTTCTGTGTGCCAAGTTTGGTCAAAGTCCATCATCGGTAGAGGTCACAGTTTCCCTGGTTGTGGGTGAACTACAACTCCCACTATGGTGAGTCAGTCCCCTCCAACCCCTCCAGTAGGTTGAGTTAGTCGTGGGGGTTCTGTGTGCCAAGTTTGGTCAAGGTCCATCATCAGAAGAGGTCACAGTTTCCCTGGTTGTGGGTGAACTACAACTCCCACTATGGTGAGTCAGTCCCCTCCAACCCCTCCAGTAGGTTGAGTTAGTTGTGGGGGTTCTGTGTGCCAAGTTTGGTCAAGGTCCATCATCGGTAGAGGTCACAGTTTCCCTGGTTGTGGGTGAACTACAACTCCCACTATGGTGAGTCAGTCCCCTCCAACCCCTCCAGTAGGTTGAGTTAGTCGTGGGGGTTCTGTGTGCCAAGTTTGGTCAAGGTCCATCATCGGTAGAGGTCACAGTTTCCTGGTTGTGGGTGAACTACAACTCCCACTATGGCGAGTCAGTCCCCAACCCCTCCAGTAGGTTGAGTTAGTCGTGGGGTTCTGTGTGCCAAGTTTGGTCAAAGTCCATCATCGGTAGAGGTCACAGTTTCCCTGGTTGTGGGTGAACTACAACTCCCACTATGGCGAGTCAGTCCCCTCCAACCCCTCCAGTAGGTTGAGTTAGTCGTGGGGGTTCTGTGTGCCAAGTTTGGTCAAAGTCCATCATCGGTAGAGGTCACAGTTTCCCTGGTTGTGGGTGAACTACAACTCCCACTATGGTGAGTCAGTCCCCGACAACACCTCCAGTAGTATCAGTTAGACGTGGGGCTTCTGTGTGCCAAGTTTGGTCAAGGTCCATCATCGGTAGAGGTCACAGTTTCCTGGTTGTGGGTGAACTACAACTCCCACTATGGTGAGTCAGTCCCCTCCAACCCCTCCAGTAGGTTGAGTTAGTTGTGGGGGTTCTGTGTGCCAAGTTTGGTCAAGGTCCATCATCGGTAGAGGTCACAGTTTCCCTGGTTGTGGGTGAACTACAACTCCCACTATGGCGAGTCAGTCCCCTCCAACCCCTCCAGTAGGTTGAGTTAGTCGTGGGGGTTCTGTGTGCCAAGTTTGGTCAAGGTCCATCATCGGTAGAGGTCACAGTTTCCCTGGTTGTGGGTGAACTACAACTCCCACTATGGGGAATCATGTGGGTGAAACGTCAGGAGAGAATGCTTCTGGAACGTCGCTAAACAGCCCGGAAAACTCACAACAACCCAGATTCTGACGAAGAAAGCCCTCAACAACACATAACTGTTGTTGTTGTTGTTATATATTATATTATATTATATTATATTATATTATATTATATTATATTATATTATTATATTATATTACATTATATTGCATTATTATATTATATTATATTATTATATATTATATATTATATTATATTATTATAATAATATAACAATTATATTATTATCATCATCATTATTTGAAACACAACAAGATTAGTACACAGCAAACAATTATCATTATTAAATATATTATTATTATTATTATTATTATTTTTGACTCTCAGCTAACCGACATCCAAGACGATTGACAGGTGCTGGATAAATGTCATTTGTGATTGCTTGAGAGATGCTATTAAATAGACCTAATTAATACTACACCATAAGCTCTGTATTGACCCGATAGTACGTAATATTGAAATACAACAATTAAAAGGCAATTGAAAACAACAACCTTAATGTAACACCGTTTTAGTGTATCTATCGGTGAGGAAATAAGATACAAATAACAAGGTTTTTAAAGGGACAGACTGCTCCAGAAATCTATGCGCTACGAAATCCAGTTTGGAAAAATGCAATTTCCGCAAAGGGGGTTGGACTAGATGGCCTTTGGGTGCCCCTTTATGATAATAATACGATCAGTTCTGAAGTGTTAGATTAATTGATGACACAAATAGGGTGAATTCAGTGAATCAGGAGTCCCTCGTGGCGCAATGGGTTAAACCCTTGTGCAGGCAGGACCAAAGACCCTACAGGTCGGAGGTTCGAATCCGGAGAGAGTGCGGATGAGCTCCCTCTGTCAGCTCCAGCTCCCCGTGCGGGGACATCAGAAAAGCCTCCCACAAGGATGGTAAAAACATCAAAATATCCGGGGAAAGTCCTTGCAGATGGACAATTCTCTCACACCTGAAGCGACTTGCAGTTTCTCAAGTCGCTCCTGACACAACAAAAAAATAATATTATTAATAATATTAATAATAATGTTAACAATATTAATAATTATACGAATAATAATAAGTAATTACAATTAAGTTATTACTTAATTGACTGTCGGCATTCCTGCAATGCGCAGACATGATGTGCAGTTTCTCAAGTCGTTCCTGACATGACAAAAATAATATTAATAATAATATTAATAATATTAACAATATTAATAATTATATGAATAATAATAAGTCATTGCAATTAAGTTACTAGTGGTATTCCTGTGATGCGCAGAAGTGATGTGCAGTTTCTCAAGTCGCTCCTGACCTGACAAAAATATTAATAATATTAATAATAATAATATTAATATTAACAATTATATGAATAATAATAAGTAATTACAATTAAGCTACTGTTGGTATTTCTGTGATGCGCAGTTTCTCAAGTCGCTCCTGACATGACAAAAAGATTATTAATAATAATATTAATAATATTAACAATATTAATAATTATATGAATAATAATAAGTCATTGCAATTAAGTTACTATTGGTATTCCTGTGATGCGCAGAAGTGATGTGCAGTTTCTCAAGTCGCTCCTGACCTGACAAAAATATTAATAATATTAATAATAATAATAATATTAATATTAACAATTATATGAATAATAATAAGTAATTACAATTAAGCTACTGTTGGTATTCCTGTGATGCGCAGAAGTGATGTGCAGTTTCTCAAGTCGCTCCTGTCATGACAAAAATATTATTAATAATATTAATAATAATATTAATAATATTAACAATATTAATAATTATATGAATAATAATAGGTAATTACAATTAAGTTACTGTTGGTATTCCTGTGATGCGCAAAAGTGATGTGCAGTTTCTCAAGTTGCTCCTGACATGACAAAAATATTAATAATATTAATAATAATATTAATAATATTAACAATATTAATAATTATATGAATAATAATAAGTAATTACAATTAAGTTACTACTTAATTGACTGTTGGCGTTCCTGTGATGCGCAAAAATGATGTGCAGTTTCTCAGATCGCTCCTGACCCGACCAAAAAAAAACTGCACAAGGAAAGCACTTCAATACTGGTTTGAAACTGCATTGAATGGTTAGCATAGACATGTCCTTGAGCAGGCATGGGCAAACTTGGGCTCTCCAGGTGTTTTGGACTCCAACTCCCACAATTCCTAACAGCCTATGTGAGTAGGTAAATAGGTACCGCTCCGGCGGGAAGGTAATGGCGCTCCATGCAGTCATGCAGGCCACATGACCTTTATTAAAATAATAATAATATTAATAATAATATTAACAATATTAATAATTATATGAATACTAATATGGAGGTGTTTACGGAGTGTTGTGGTTACTTTGCCTTCTTCATGCCATGGAAATCTGATGTTTTGCCTCTCCTCCCTAGATATCATCGCCGGCCAGGCCCAGAGCCCTCCTCGGCGAGTGAATGCGGTCCTGGGGGGTTCGGCCGTCCTCTCCGTGAGTCTTGCACCCCAGGCCAAAGTCAGGGAGATCGAGTGGAGTTACCGAGCCGGACCTGGACCCGCACTCTTGGTAGCCGTCGTTCGGGATGGAAAATTCGAGCGGCCTGATCCCGGTGACAGGTTCAAGCAGCGGGTGGACATGTTCAACGAGACCCTGAGGATCCGGGCCTTGGAAGTGAACGACAGCGGGGTCTTTGGGGCCCGGATCAAACTGCTCCCGGCCATTGTGGAAGACCAGATTTTCCAACTTGCGGTCTACGGTGAGTCTTTGTTTAGAAATATGGAGGAAGGGGAATGAGCCAAGAGTGTGACGCAGCAGCTCAAAAGGCCAATGCGATCCTAGTCAGCTTTGCTTCTCCCTCTTGGTTTGGACAGAACCGGTGTCGACCCCCCGGATCCAGAGCCAGCTGGTCTCCAGCACCCCGAAATGGTGTAACGTCACCCTGCAGTGTCTGTCTCCCAGCAAAGGCCCCGTCAACATCACCTGGAGGAAAGGCAACCCCATCCGGGACCTGGGGGCCACCGACCGGTACCAGATCTCCCCCGACGGCAGGACCCTCCGCCTCTCGCTGCTCCCGGCCTCCCTCAACACCACCTACTCCTGCCTGGCCAGCAACCCCATTGAGCACAAGATTGTCTCCTTCGACCTGCAACGGATCTGCCAGAGCGGAGGTGAGAGGGAGAGGACACATCTCCTCGCTTTGACCCAGCCCTGGTTGCGGCCTACTTCTCGCTCACAGTTGGGTCAGATGAACTGCATTGGCACATTGAGAAGTCCCTTTCATACGACACCATTATAGCACGATGATTAATGACCATGGCTGTAACCTATGGAATCCTGGCATATATGGTTCAAGGAAGAGTCAAAAGAAATAATGTATATAAATCAGGGGTGCTCACACTTTTTCAGCATGGGAGCTACTGATTAAAAAAACAAGTCCCAAAGATCACCTACCCAGAAATGTAAAATGTATAACTATTTTCTTATTTATTTATTTATTTATTTATAGTTATTATTCATTTTTATGTCCCGCTCCTTCCAGCAGGCTCGGGGCAGTTTACATAAAATGAAGTTATAAAACATCACATTTCAATTTAATAACAACAATATAAAACAAAGCATAAAAATACATCCAACCACCCCATTTCTCCCACACTGCCATATTACCACACATATTATCAGCCAGAAAGTAAGAAGAGAGGCTTTTGAACTGCAAGGCCATTTAATACTCAGCAAGGTAAACGAAGGGGCATGCAAAAATACATCCAACCACCCCATTTCTCCCACACTGCCATATTACCACACATATTATCAGCCAGAAAGTAAGAAGAGAGGCTTTTGAACTGCAAGGCCATTTAATACTCAGCAAGGTAAACGAAGGGCATGCAAAATACATCCAACCACCCCATTTCTCCCACACTGCCATATTACCACACATATTATCAGCCAGAAAGTAAGAAGAGAGGCTTTTGAACTGCAAGGCCATTTAATACTCAGCAAGGTAAACGAAGGGGCATGCAAAAATACATCCAACCACCCCATTTCTCCCACACTGCCATATTACCACACATATTATCAGCCAGAAAGTAAGAAGAGAGGCTTTTGAACTGCAAGGCCATTTAATACTCAGCAAGGTAAACGAAGGGGCATGCAAAAATACATCCAACCACCCCATTTCTCCCACACTGCCATATTACCACACATATTATCAGCCAGAAAGTAAGAAGAGAGGCTTTTGAACTGCAAGGCCATTTAATACTCAGCAAGGTAAACGAAGGGGCATGCAAAAATACATCCAACCACCCCATTTCTCCCACACTGCCATATTACCACACATATTATCAGCCAGAAAGTAAGAAGAGAGGCTTTTGAACTGCAAGGCCATTTAATACTCAGCAAGGTAAACGAAGGGGCATGCAAAAATACATCCAACCACCCCATTTCTCCCACACTGCCATATTACCACACATATTATCAGCCAGAAAGTAAGAAGAGAGGCTTTTGAACTGCAAGGCCATTTAATACTCAGCAAGGTAAACGAAGGGGCATGCAAAAATACATCCAACCACCCCATTTCTCCCACACTGCCATATTACCACACATATTATCAGCCAGAAAGTAAGAAGAGAGGCTTTTTGAACTGCAAGGCCATTTAATACTCAGCAAGGTAAACAAAGGGGCATGCAAAAATACATCCAACCACCCCTTTCTCCCACATTTCCATATTCCCAACATATATTTCTCAAGGAACAAAGCAAGCAGAGAGGCTTGAGCTAAAAGGCCCTTTTTTAACATTAAAAATAAACAAAGAGACATGCCACAGAACAATCAAGCACCCACCCAAAGTAAAAGACCGACCTTTGAGATGCGGTAAGGAAATGACCCCAAAGCGTCCTTCTCCTCCTCCTCCGTCATTTCTCCTATTTCCACGCCGCCAGCATGCGTGCTGCCTCCAAGAGCTCACGAGAAGTCAGAGAGGCAGAATGGGCGCGCTGCGCATGCGCGCAGGGCCAGCCATGCATCGCGTCCAGGCCCGCCCCTTTGGTCTCCTATGACTCTGAGTGGCTGGAGAAGGACGGAGGGAGGAGGAGGAATCCAAAAGAGGGGGCCCATTCTGCCTCTTGGACTCTGGAGCTTTTGGAGGCGGCGCGAAAGCAGGGGGGAGCAACGACGGAGGACTTCTTTGCAGCGTGCAGGGGCGTGTGAAGAGGACAAACTGCAAAAAACCTGGTCAGGGGCCTGAAGATCACCAGGATGAGGCCCAAAGATCACCCTGGTGATCCCGATCACCATTCTGAGCACCCCTGATATAAATGATAAGTGGATAGGTGGGTAGGTGGATAGTAGAATAGTAGGATAGATGGATACATGGATAGTAAGATAGTAAGACAGATGGGTAGGTGGATAGTAGAATAGATGGATAGTTGGTTAAATTGATAGTAGGATAGTTTGATAGATGGATGGACAGACAGTAGCATAGTAGAATAGTAGAATAGAGAGATAGATGGATAGTAGGATAGTAGAACAGATAGATAGTTGGATAGGTGGGTAGTAGAATAGTAGGATAGATGGATAGTTGGATAGAAGGATAGTGAACATATGGATAGTTGGTTAAATGGATAGTAGGATAGATGGTTAGTAGAACAGAGGGATAGTTGGTTAAATCAGTGTTTTTCAACCTTTTTTGAGCCGGGGCACATGTTTTACATTTACCAAATCCTGGGGCACACCACCAACCGAAATGACACAAAATGACACTCTAACACAGTGTTTCTCAACCAGTGTGCCGTGAGCGATCATCAGGTGTGCCGTGGGAAATTGGCACTCTCCCCCCTCCTAGCAGCCCTCTCACAGGTTTCCAAGAAACAAATTGAGCCTCTCCACTTGGATTTTTTTTTAACGATTTTACTGGATTTTTCGAGAGTTGCCTCTCCCCCCCAGGTAACTGTTTATAACAGCTTTGTGACATCCATAGTTAACTGGAAGCAAGTTTCACTCAGGGTGAAATTTCACAAAGGTCTGGAGAACAAGCTGTATGAGGAGCGGCTTGAAGAGCTGGGCATGTTTAGCCTGAAGAAGAGAAGGCTGAGAGAAGACATGATAGCCATGTATAAATATGTGAGAGGAAGTCATATCTATGTTGTGTTCATCGAAACAGGCCCAGGTTTCACACTGAGTGTATAAATACATTTAAAAACATGTTAACTACATGTATGACTGTGTTAGAGTGTCATTTTGTGTCATTTTGGTTGGTGGTGAGCCCCAGGATTTTCTAAATGTGAAAAATGTGCCGTGGCTCAAAAAAGGTTGGAAAACACTGCTCTAACACAGTAATACATATAGTTAATATGTTTTAAAATGTATTTATATACTCAGTGTGAAACCTGGACCCGTTTCGATAAACACAACATAGATATCCTGGCAGGAATGGCAGAAAGACAAAAAAATTCCCACACAGAACTCCCATAACCAAGAGAAAATGCTATAACCTTGAGTTTGGAGTTGTAGTTCACCTATATCCAGAGAGCACTGTGGACTCAAACAATGTTGGATCAGGATCAAACTTGGCATGAATACTCAATATGCCCAAATGTGAACACAGGTGGACTTTGGGGAAAATAGACCTTGACATTTGGGAGTTACAGTTTCTGGGATTTATAGTTAACACACAATCAAAGAGCATCCTGAACTCTTGCAACAATGGAATTGAACCAAACTTGGCATATTGAACTCTCATTACCAACAGAAAGTACTGAAAGGGTTTGCTTGGGAACTGACCTTGAGTTTGGAAGTTGTAGTTCACCTACACCCAGAGAGCCCTGTGGATTCAAGCAATATTATGTTATGTTGTTGTTTGTTTTCTATCCAGAATCACAATGTTGGAAGGAGGCTCGCCACTTTATGGTCCCTAAAACAGGCATGGGGAAACTTCGGCCCTCTGGGTGTTTTGGACTCCAACTCCCACCCATTCTAACAGCCTGAGGCCTTTTCCGGCTTAAGTGGCTGAGGGGGGAAAGGAAAAGGGCCTGAGGCTGCTAGGAATGGTGGGAGTTGGAGTCCAAAACACCTGGAAGGTCCAAGTTTGCCCATGCCAGCTTTCGACAGAGACCTCTTCCTCCCCCTTCGCGCCCTTTCTTCCCCCTCCTGCCCAACACTTACTTTTTCTTCTACACTGCCGCTTCTGGCTCCATTTTGATCCGAGGGGGCAGCGTGAGCGTGTTCAGGAGGGGAGGGGGAGGGAGGAAGGCGTGACCCGTGCGGGCGCCACTGCGCAGACTCGCCCCAGAGCAAAGCGAGCAGAGCGAGGCTGGGAAGAAGGGAGCCCGAGGGGAGAAGGAAAAGTGTTCGGCAGGAGGGGGAAGAAAGGGGATTGGAGGATCCCATTTCCCACGGCACACCTGATGGTCGCTCACGGCACACTGGTTGGGAAACACTGGAATAGATGGATAGATGAATAATAGAATAGATAGATGGATAGTTGGATAATATGATATATGTAGAGATGGAAAGATGGATAGTATAACAGATGGATAGATACATAGATGGATGGATATTCCACTCCCTGGTGTTCTGCTTGTAAAGCCCAGAAAAGATCTGCACCTGAGGAAATCTTGGGATTTGCAGTTCAAGGAAGAGTACATAGAACTCTCAGTTGCAAACCTCATAAACTATAAATCCCAGGTTGCAACCCAGTCTCCAAACTTTTTAAGTTCCCTCCAAGGAGCAGTGATGTCTAGGTTTTGCATGCACAATAGAGATTCCATCCTAGACGGCAAAAACCGGCCCTAATCTCTCGCCCCACGTTTTCCAATCCCAACAGCCGAGGCCTCCTTCTCTAAGTCCGGCTACGTCGTGCTGACTTTCATCCTCTTAGTGCTAAGTCTCGGGGCGGCGTTTTGGTGCTGGCGGATCAACAATGAGAAGTCGGCGGAGGCAGGTGAGCCCAACGCCCTTAAGACCATAATTACATCAGGCTTTGTACCATAATAGGTAACACAACGGTCCAGGGGTGGAGAGGAGAGATCTTAGGTGCCTTTATTGTCGCTTTACAACTGCCACGGATTCTTCTTTTCAGCACAATGTTTGGTTTTGCAATCCCTTTCTCTCTATAACAGCCATACAAAGGCTTCACTGTTTGGATTTCTGCGCATCACAGGAATGCCAACAGTCAATTAAGTAGTAACTTAATTGTAATTAATTAATTATTAATATTAATAATAATATTAATTTTTTGTCGTGTCAGGAGCGACTTCTTGAGAAACTTAATTGTAATTACTTATTATAATTATTAATATTTTTAATATTATTAATATTATTAATATTAATAATATTAGTTTTTCGTTGTCAGGAGCAACTTGAGAAACCGCAAGTTGCTTCTGGTGTGAGAGAATTGGCCATCTGTAAGGACATTGCCCAGGGGACATTGCCCGAATGTTTTGATGTTTTATTATCCTTGTGGGAGGCTTCTCTCATGTCCCTGCATGGGGAGCTGGAGCTGACAGAGGGAGCTCATCCACGCTCTCCCGTCGGTCTTCAGTCTTGCCGGCATAGGAGTTTGACCCACTGCGCCATAAGTGTGATTCCTTATGGTAACCGAAGGTATAACCCTGTTACAGTAGAAGGAAAGGGAACAGAATTCCTTTTAAAATGAAGGACTGCTGACTGACAGGTTCAGTGGTTCGAATCCGGGGAGAGCGGGTTGAGCTCCCTCTGTCAGCTCTAGCCCCCCATGCTGGTACATGAGAGAAACTTCTCACTAGGATGGTAAAACACCAAACATCTGGGCAACATCCTCGGGCAACATCCTTGCCAGACGGCCAATTCTCTCTCACCAGAAGCAGCTTGCAGTTTCCCAAGTCGCTCCTGGCACAGAGAAAAAATAGTTATTATGTGTTGTTTTTGTATATATGTTGGCATTGAATCTTGCCATTACTTGATGTGCACCGCTTTGAGTCCACCCCAGGGGTGGGAAAAGTGGTGTATAAATGCAGTAAATAAATAAACAAACCCTCCTCCCAAATAGAGTGAGCAGGAGCAGCTACAGCACAAGCTCTTATTCTCCCTCCTCTTTCCTCAGCCACCATCCCAACCGTCCAAGTGGAGGAGAGTCCCACAGACCCCCAGTATGCGGATCCTCCGGAGGAGCCCCAGAAGGTAACAATAAGGTGAGACGGCCCAGAGGCCTCCAAGGTGGGCCTCGGCTCTACATTATGGCTCTTTGGGGTGTTAGCTGGCCCTGATTGTTTCCTGTCTGGAATTCCCTTTTTTTGAATGTCGCTCTTTATTTACGGTCTTGATTTTGGAGTTTTTTTAAAATACTGGGAGACAGATTTTGTTCATTTCCATTGTTTCCTCCTTTCTGTTGAAATTGTCCACATGCTTCTGGATTTCAAGGGCTTTTCTGTGTCGTCTGAATCCTTTGTTGGTGCTGAAAGGCCAGTCAATGCTAACCAATAGGCCTAGGCAATCATGGTTCTAATGGTTCTAAGGTACTTACAAAACTAAAGTTCTGGTGGTGAACACTAGGTTCCGCTGGTGCTTTGCTTCTACAGTGTTCCTAAAGTTCTGGTGGTGAACACTAGGTGGCGCTGGTGCTTTGCTTCTGCAGTGTTGCTAAAGTTCTGGTGGTGAAGACTAGGTGGCGCTGGTGCTTTGCTTCTACAGTGTTGCTAAAAGTTCTGGTGGTGAACACTAGTGGCACTGGTGCTTTGCTTCCTGCAGTGTTGCTAAAGTTCTGGTGGTGAACACTAGGTGGCACTGGTGCTTTGCTTCACAGTGTTGCTAAAGTTCTGGTGGTGAACACTAGGTGGCGCTGGTGCTTTGCTTCTGCAGTGTTGCTAAAGTTCTGGTGGTGAACACTAGGTGGCGCTGGTGCTTTGCTTCTGCAGTGTTGCTAAAGTTCTGGTGGTGAACACTAGGTGGCGCTGGTGCTTTGCTTTGCTTCTGCAGTGTTGCTAAAGTTCTGGTGGTGAACACTAGGTGGCGCTGGTGCTTTGCTTCTGCAGTGTTGCTAAAGTTCTGGTGGCGAACACTAGGTGGCACTGGTGCTTTGCTTCTGCAGTGTTGCTAAAGTTCTGGTGGCGAACACTAGGTGGCACTGGTGCTTTGCTTCTGCAGTGTTGTTAAAGTTCTGCTGGTGAACACTAGGTGGCGCTGGTGCTTTGCTTCTACAGTGTTGCTAAAGTTCTGGTGGCGAACACTAGGTGGCACTGGTGCTTTGCTTCTGCAGTGTTGCTAAAGTTCTGGTGGTGAACACTAGGTGGCACTGGTGCTTTGCTTCTGCAGTGTTGCTAAAGTTCTGGTGGTGAACACTAGGTGGCGCTGGTGCTTTGCTTCTGCAGTGTTGCTAAAGTTCTGGTGGTGAACACTAGGTGGCGCTGGTGCTTTGCTTCTGCAGTGTTGCTAAAGTTCTGGTGGCGAACACTAGGTGGCACTGGTGCTTTGCTTCTGCAGTGTTGTTAAAGTTCTGATGGTGAACACTAGGTGGCGCTGGTGCCGGCGCTGGTGCTTGTTCTACAGTGTTGCAAAGTTCTGGTGGTGAACATTTCAGAACTCTAGCAAAACTTCATTATTATTTCATTATTGGCGATTTTTAAGACAGAACCAATTAGGAACTGCCATTTATAATGAAATTTTGAAACTTTTGTTAAGAGTTCTGAACTGTTCACCACCAGAACTTTAGCAACACTGTAGAAGCAAAGAACCAGCGCCACCTAGTGTTCGCCACCAGAACTTTAGTTTTGTAAGTACTTTAGAACCATGATTGCCCAGGCCTACCAACCAAGAATCCCAGCCCTCCAATGAGACTGATGGAACATGAAAACTTCCCCAACTTCCTGCTTCTTTGGTCCCTCTTCCTCCCGGCTCACTTCTTTGTTTTCAGCCCCTAGGTCTCCAGGAAAGTAACGTGGAGAAAAGCCCCCAAAAGGAACGGCTCCTGACCACCATTTATGACCAAATCCAAAAGAGCCCAGACACGCCGACAGAAGATGTCACATA
>JARBWK010003321.1:0-12679 GCA_030556195.1 Anolis apletophallus | reverse complement strand
GAGCATTTTAATGGAGGGCAATTTAACAAGTGAGAAACTGATGATGATGATGATGAAAAGGAGATGAAGGAGGAGAAAAGAGGGTGAAGGAGACAGGAGAAAGAAGAGAAGGAGAAAGAGGAGAAGGGAGGACAGGGGAAAAGGAGACGGAGAAGGAGGAGAAAAGAGGGCGAAGGAGAGAAGAGGGTGGAGGAGACAGGAGAAAGAAGAGAAGGAGAAAGAGGAGAAGGGAGGAGAGGGGAAAAGGAGACGGAGAAGGAGGAGAAAAGAGGGCGAAGGAGAGAAGAGGGTGGAGGAGACAGGAGAAAGAAGAGAAGGAGAAAGAGGAGAAGGGAGGAGAGGGGAAAAGGAGACGGAGAAGGAGGAGAAAAGAGGGCGAAGGAGAGAAGAGGGTGGAGGAGACAGGAGAAAGAAGAGAAGGAGAAAGAGGAGAAGGGAAGAGAGGGGGAAAGGAGACGGAGAAGGAGGAGAAAAGAGGGTGAAGGAGAGAAGAGGGTGGAGGAGACAGGAGAAAGAAGAGAAGGAGAAAGAGGAGAAGGGGGAAAGGAGACGGAGAAGGAGGAGAAAAGAGGGCGAAGGAGACAGGAGAAAGAAGAGAAGGAGAAAGAGGAGAAGGGAGGAGAGGGGAAAAGGAGACGGAGAAGGAGGAGAAAAGAGGGCGAAGGAGACAGGAGAAAGAAGAGAAGGAGAAAGAGGAGAAGGGAGGCGAGGGGAAAAGGAGACGAAGAAGGAGGAGAAAAGAGGGTGGAGACAGGAGAAAGAAGAGAAGGAGAAAGAGGGCGGAGGAGAGGGGAAAGGAGAAGAAGGGGGAGAACAGAGGGCGAAGGAGACAGTAGACAGGAGGAGAAGAAGGAGAACGAGGAGGAGGGGAGAAAGAGGAGGGGGAGGAGATAAGGGGAGGAAAGAAGGAGAAGGAGGGAGAGGGGAGAAAGAAAAGGTGAAGGAGATTGAGAAAGAAGGAGGAGGGAAAAGAAGAGGGTGAAGGAAAGAGAAGAAGAGGGGAGAAGGAGAGGGGGAAAGGAGATGGAGAAGGAGATATGAGGGTGAAGGAGAAGGGAGGAGAAGGGGAAAGGAGACTGAGAAGGAGGAGTGAAGAGGGTGAAGGAGACAGGAGAAAGGGAGAGAAGAAGGAGAGAAGGAGAACGGAGGAGGAGAGGGAGAAAGAGGAGAGAGGGAGGAGATAAGAGGGGAGGAAAGAAGGAGAAAGAGGGAAGGAGAGGGGAGAAGGAAAAGGTGAAGAAGATTGAGAAAGAAGGAGGAAGGGAAAGGGTGAAGGAGAGAGGAAAGAGGAGAGGGGAGAAGGAAAAGGAGATGGAGAAGTAGGAGAGGGAAGAAGAGAGAAATGGAGGGACATAGGAGGAGAGGGTGAAGGAGAAGAAGTAGGAGAAAGAAGGAGATAGGAGGAGAAGGAGAGAGAAGGAAGGAGAGGGAGAAGAATGGAAATCCCGCCCTTTCTCCTGCCCGTGGTCTGCCTGCATCTCTTGGCCTCCTCACAACTGGAGCGCAGCAGCATCAGCATCAGCATCAGCATGGGCTTCCTCCCGGCTCCTCTCGGGGGAAATGCAATCAAAATGCAAATCTCCGCCTGAGGCGCCAACCCACTGCCCAGCTAATAAAGACAATTGCTCCTGCAAACCCCACCGAAGGGATTTGCATGACAAGTGTTGGCCAAGCTCTTCTGGATCCGAATGCAGCTCGCCAGCCTCACTGCTCCGAGCAAGAAGGTGGCCCAGCCTCTGGGATGATAAGAAGAACCCCCGTGTGGAGGAGCAAAGACCTCACGGGCCCCTTCTTCTCTGCTTTGATGAATCCCATAGTCAATATTAGAACTATTAGGCCAGTGTTTCCAACCTTTTTGAGCCGCGGCACACCTGGTCACTGGGCCGTGGGCCTCACCCAGGCCCCGCCCTTTGTTTCAGGCCCAGGCCCTCCTTTCCCTCCTGCCTGCCTGCCTGCCTGGCTTCTCGGAGGCGATGGACCGGAGCCTGTGCGTGGTGACGGGCGCGTCGCAGGGCCTGAGCCGGGCCGTGTGCCTCCGTCTGGCCACGCTCCTCTCCCCGGGCTCGGCGCTGCTCCTCTCGGGCCAGGGGGAGAGCCCGCTGCGGGAGGTGAAGGCATTGCTCTGCCGGGACTGGCTGTGCCTCCGCCCGCGCGCCCTCCCCGCAGACCTGGCCCAGCTCCACACCGCCCAAAGCCTCCTCCACGCCACCCGGGAAGCCCACCGGCAGATGGAGGGGGAGGAAGGCGCGGGACCGCCCCCAGAAAGGGTCCTCCTGGTCAACAACGCCGGTGAGCCAGGCAGGAGGGAGAGGCCATCGGGAAGAAAGGAAGGAAGGAAAGAGGGAGGGAGGAAGAAGGGAGGGAGGAGGGATGGGGTGAGGAAGGAGGGAGGAACGAACGAATGAACGAACGAAGGAACTCTCACGTGAGGGGAAGGCACCCCCAGGGAACACTAGGAAGAAAGGGGGGAAGATAGGTTTTTGCCGCGGCACACCAGCTGATCTCTCACGAAACATTAGTGTGCCGCGGAACAACGGTTGGGAAATAATAATAAACTTTATTTATAAGTCGCTTCCCTCTCCCCAAAGGGGACTCAGAGCGGCTTACATGGGGCCGTGCCCAAACCACAAATCACAGAATACAAAATGGAGTAGAGGCAAAGCGTGAAGAGTCACACAGGGGAAGGAAATCCACAAAGACGGGCGTTGAGGGATCTAGTCTCCAAAGGCTAGGTGGAAAAACCACGTTTTCAATTGTCTCTTGAAGGCTTTCAGTAACGGGGCGTTCCTGATCTCTCCCGGAAGGGAGTTCCCAAGTCGGGGGCCACAGAGGAGAAAGCCCTCTCCCTGGTATTCACAAACCGGGTCTGTGAAATTGGTGGAGGCGAAAGGAGGGCCTCCCCCGAGGAGCAAAGGGCTCGAGCCGGTTCATGGGGGGAGAGCCGGTCACAAAGGTAGGCGGGTCCCAAACCGTTTAGGGCTTTGTAGGTAATCACCTGCACCTTGAATTGGGCCCGGAAAATAAAGGGCAGCCAGTGGAGCTCTTTAAACGGGGGGTCGACCGCTCCCTGTACCCAGCCCCGGTTATTAATCTGGCAGCCAAGCGTTGGACAAGCTGAAGTTTCTGGGCCGTATTCAAGGGAAGCCCCATGTAGAGCCCATTGCAATAATCTAGTCTAGAGGTAACCAAGGCGTGGACCACCATAGTCAAGTCAGACTTCACGAGGTATGGTCGCAGTTGGCACAAGTTTTAGTTGTGCGAAGGCTCTCCCGGCCACCGCCGACACCTGAGCATCAAGAGTTAGCGTTGAGTCCAGGCGAACCCCCAAACTGCAGACCTGTGACTTCAGGGGGAGTGTAACCCCGTCCAGCACAGGTTGCCACCCAATACCCCGGTCAGATGAACGACTGACCTGGAGGACCTCTGTCTTATCGGGATTGATCCTCAGCTTGTTCCTCCTCATCCAGACCGTCACAGTGGCCAGGCACTGGTCCAATATCCGAGGGGCTTCCTTGGAGTCTGGTGGAAAGGAGTAGTGGAGTTGGGTGTCACCTGCGTAGAGATGGCACCGTACTCCAAAACTCCGGATGACCTCGCCCAGCGGTTTCATGTAGATGTTGAATAGCATGGGGGATAAAATAGATCCTTGCGGGAGCCCACAGGTCAAAGGCCAGGGGTCCGAGCAGGAATCCCCCAGATTCACCGACTGGGAATGACCCTCCAGGAAGGAACGGAGCCACAGAAGAACCGTGCCCCCAAGTCCCATCCCGGCGAGTCTCCCCGGAAGGATACCGTGGTCGACGGTATCGAAAGCCGCTGAGATGTCCAAGAGAACGAGCAGAGTCACACTCCCTGTCCAGCTCTCTGCGGAGGTCATCCACCAAAGCGACCAAAGCCGTCTCGGTACTGTGCCCAGGCCTGAAGCCAGACTGCGAACGGTCCAGATAATCGGTGTCATCGAGGAAACCCTGGAGCTGCGAGGCAACCACCCGCTCCAAAACCTTGCCCAGAAAGGGGAGGTTGGAGATAGGTCTATAGTTATTACAGTCCTTTTAGATCTAACCGCGGCTTTCGACACCGTCGACCATGATCTGCTACTCCGCCGCCTGGCTGCTTCCGGGATCCAAGATAAGGCTCTGACTTGGCTAGGATTGTTCCTGCGGACCGCTCGCAGCGGTCGAGTGGCAGGGCCAGGTCTCCAGGAAATGCGGGTTGGAGTGGGGGTCCTCAGGGTGCTATCTTGTCCCCCACCCTTTTTAACATCTATGTCCGGCCCCTGGCCAGTATTGCTAGGAGTCATGGTTTCAGCTGCTACCAATACGCCGCGACGACACACAGCTGTTGTTGAAGCTCGATCCAGGGATGTCGTCGGTGCCTGAAAGCTTCAGTCAGGGACTAAGGCGGTGACAAACTGGCTTAGAGCACACAGACTAAAAATCAATCCGCAAAACGGAGATCCTCTGGCCCGGTCGACCCGACCCTCACTCACCATTACCACTCTTTGAAGGCGAGCCCCTGTCCCCGGCTCCGGCGGTGAAGAGCCTGGGAGTGATTCTGGACGAGAGGCTGACGATGGAAGCCCAGATCCAGGCTGCAGCCAAGGGCGCCTTTTTTCATCTCCGCAGGGCCCGACGGTTGGCCCCCTACCTACCATCAGAGGTGCTGAAGACCGTGATACATGCCACCGTAGTCTCCCGTCTTGACTACTGCAATGCCCTGTATGCGGGTCTACCGCTGTCCACGACTCGGAGGCTGAGACTTGTCCAGAATGCAGCGGCCAGACTCATCTCCGGGGCATCGGCTAGGAACCATATCTCGCCAATCCTAAAAGCTCTTCACTGGCTCCCTACAGAGTTCAGAGTGGTCTATAAACTCATGGCGATAACTTTCAAAGCACGGCAAAGAACCGACCAGCCTATCTGGGCGACCGGTTAATAGACCAACACAGTGAAAGACCATCGCGTGAAATAAATGGTGACTGTATAGTTATCCCAGGGGTGAGAGAGGCCCGCTGACAAAGACCCGACGGAGAGCTTTCTCTGTGGTGGCTCCTGTAATCTGGAATACACTTCCGCCTGCTCTTAGGGCCATATCGGCCCCAGCCAGATTCCTGTCCGAGCTGAAAACTTGGCTCTTCCGCCAGGCGTTTGGGGATTGACTAATCTTGGGGATTGGGCCCTTTGTGATTCTTTGAACTCGTGTTTTTAATTAGATGTATTTTTAAATGATGTAAGTCGCCCGAGCACCATCGGTGGAGGGCGACTCACAAGAAATAAAGTTATTATTATTATTATTATTATTATTATTAGTTTGTTGGATCAAGAGAGGTCTTCTTTAACAAAGGCCTCACCACCGCCTGCTTAAGGCAGGAGGGGAAGATCCCCTGGCTCAGTGAGGCATTTATTATCCCAACAACCCCTCTCTAGCCAGCTTCACCAGCCAGGAGGGGCAAGGATCCAGAGCACAGTCCCAAGGATCCCCTCCACGTCATCAGGAAGGACAAGCCGGAAAGAACCCCAGAAGATCGAACAGACAGATGCCTCGGGTACCTCATCTGGCACTGCGATGGAACTGGAGTCCAGCTCAAGATGTATCTGAGCAACTTTGTCTGCAAAATGGTGCGCGAAATCGCTGCACCGAGCTGCCGAGTCGCCGGGGGGGCCCCCAGCCTCAGGAGGCCGGAGAAGCTCCCCGACAACTCGAAACAGCTCCGAGGGCCTATTGGCAGCAGACGCTATGCGGGCAGTCGAGAACGCTCTCTTGGCTGCCCACAAAGCCACGGAGTAGGTAGTGTATCGGTAGTTACTGAAAAGGACATTCAAGTGCCACCTCGGAGTTGGTTGAGGTAGGCAGGATTTCCCCGGGTACTGGTTGTGGGGGGTCGGGAGCAGGTCAGGGTTTTGCCCTCCCTTCTGCTCGAGATCCCCGTGTACAACTGCTGGGCCACTGTGTGATACAGAATGCTGGACTAGATGGGCTGAGGTCCGATTCAGCATGGCTCTTCTTATGTTCTTATGTTCTTAATAGCGGCTCTAGCCCGTGCTTGATCAGACACGTCCTGAGTCTTCCTCCAGATGCGCTCTAGACCCCTCCTCCAGCGCTTCATCGCAGCCAGCTCCTCGGTGAACCAGGGAGTTGGAGTGACTCTATGCAAGGGGAGGGGGCGTTCGGGGGCGATCGTGTCAATCGCCCTGGCCAACTCGCTATTATAGCGCTCAACCAGGGTGTCAACAGGATCATCGGTCTCCAGGACAGGAAGATCCCCAAGAGACCTCAGGAGTTCCTTCTGGATCCATCAGCCTCCTGGGGCGGACCATCTTAATGGGCCCGCCACCCCTGCGGAGGTTAGAGGGCACGGTTAATCTTAGACTAATCAGATGATGGTCAGACCATGACAAAGGAATTTATTTATTTATTTATTTATTTGTTCCATCTTGTATTCCGCCCCTCCCTGCAGGCTCGGGGCGGATAACATCATAAAATTCGGCAGGCATGTACATCCATGTCGCCATACAATAAAATGCAACATAAAACATACAATAAAACAAAATACAATAGGTCCCGAGATTAAAATTATGTGCATGCCATGGCATTCCCTGAACCAGGGTGCTGATTAGGAAGATGAGTACATTCGCTTACTCGCCTAGCCGAAGGCCAGTCTGAACAGGGCGGTCTTACAAGCCCTGCGGAACGGGATGAGCTCCGTGGGCAGCTCAGACGTCGTCCGGGAGAGAGTTCCAGAGTACCGGAGCCGCCACAGAGAAAGCCCTTTGCCTGGTAGCAGACAGGTGACAGGCGCGGACCGATGGAATCAGGAGCAAATTCGACTCCTCAGAACGTAGTGATCTCGGGGAATGTATGGGGCAAGGCAGTCCCTCAGGTACGCAGGCCCTAGGCCGTGTAGAGCCTTAAAGGTTAACACCAACACCTTGAAGGCAATTCGGTACTCAATAGGCAGCCAGTGCAGCTGCCGGGGGATGGACGTGATGTGCTCCCTTACCGACGTTCCCGTCAGCAAGCGAGCAGCGGCATTCTGCACTAGCTTGAGTTTCCAAACTGTCGCCAAGGGAAGGCCAACGTGAGGGCGTTACAGTAGTCTAATCTCGAGATGACCGCCGCTTGGATCACCGTGGCCAGGTCGTCCCTGGAAAGGTAGGGTGCCAGTCGCCTAGCCTGTCGTAGGTGGAAAAATGACGCCCTGCTGGCCGCGGAGACCTGGGTCTCCATGGTCAGCAGGGGGTCCAGGTGGACACCTAGGCTCTTAACAACAGGCGACGGGCTAAGCCATTCGCCGTCCAGGGTAGGCAACCGGCACTCATCCCGCCCAGGTCGACCGGGCCACAAGATCTCCGTCTTCGACGGGTTCACCTTCAGCCGGCTAGCCCGCAGCCAACCAGTCACGGCCTCTAGGCACTGATGGAAACAATCGGGTACGGTGTCCGGCCTGCCGTCCATTCTCAGCAGAAGCTGGGTGTCATCAGCGTACTGATAACACTCCAGACCAAAGTCGCGGGCCAGCTGGGCCAGGGGGCGCATGTACACGTTAAATAATAAGGGGGAGAGGATGGCCCCCTGGGGGACCCCACAGTCAAGTGGGAATCTCCCAGAGACCTCCCCGCCCCCCTCCACACGTTGTCCCCGGTCCCGGAGGAAGGAGGCCACCCATTTAAGGAAGAATAATTTGCTCTTCCACTCTGACTTTTCTACTGTCCACAATAAAAACAAGGTCCAAAGTGTGACCCGCCTGATGAGTGGGGCTAGATATCACTTGAGTCAGCCCCATGGTTGTCATGGCAACCATGAAATCCTGAGCTGCACCTGTCACTGTATTAGGCCAACCAAAGAGGTCCAAGTGTTGCTAGCACTAGAAACTGTTTGAAAAACATGCAAGGGAGATGAAGATGTCGGAGTGGGACCTCCAGGAACTGGCTTTCTCGGAGATGCAAACTCCATGGCAGCCACGTCTTCCTCGCCTTCTGTTTCGACAGGCATCGCCCCTCTTTCCCGATGCATCACATTATTTCACGTCATGTCTAAAGCACAGCGGCCTCCCTTTAGTCATCTTCCCTTCGAGTGAGACTTCAGGCTTGGTTTTAATATCCAATTATTTGTCTTTTTAGCGGCCCTTGGTAGATTCTTCTCCAGGAACTAATTTCCAAGAGTGGGTTTTCCTCCTGTCAGCTTCCTTCAATGTCCAGCTTTCACTTCAGGACACAGGAATCACAAACGGCCTGGACGAGTCTGACTTTGATATAGAATGATATAATCTCTTAAGGCTGGAGGAAATAATCTGTTTCCCTCGTGACTGATTTTCCAACTACAGTCTCCATTTTGATTAACCATTGAGCCAAGATAGAGAGTTGGAAACAGTCAAAAATAAAATAATATTAAAATATATAAAATAATAAAAATAATAAAGACACCCAGGACCAGGTGGCGAATGATAATATCTGGGTTGGTGTGAGTTTTCTGGGCTGTCTGGCAATGTTTGTTTGTTTATTTATTTATTTACATCATTTATATTCCGCCCTTCTCACCCCGCAGGGGACGCAGGGCGGATCACAATGCACACATACAGGCAAACATTCAATGCCCTTTGACATACAAACATGTATAGACAAGACACTCAGAGGCAATTTAACATTTCAGCTTCTGGCCACCAGGGGGAGGTGTCGCACTCCTTCACTCCTTTTGCGCACACTTCCTAGAGATTTATGGCTTTGTAAATTAGTTAAATTAGCCTCCCCACAACGTGGTCAGGCCCGGATTATTCATAAGGCCACCCTAGGGCAAGGCCTAGGGGTGCAGCCATTGGGGGGGTGCCAGATCCAACCCCCCCCTTTTTTTAAAAAGGTCGATCTTCGGAAACTTCTGCGCCTGTGCGCAGAGCGCCATAGTCCCCTAGGGCCTCTGACACAGCTTCCCTCCGCCTCTTCCTCCTCACTCGCGCCGGGCGCCCCTCCTTCCTTGACTCAAGAAAGACGCGAGCCGGCCAAACTCGACTCCCAGGCAGGGCCCGGGAGGGAGGCCCACTGTCTTCGCCGAAGCCTCGGTTGGTGTCGCGGCCCGGCTCAGAGGCCTCCACACCAACCGAGGCCCCGGCCAAGGCGATGACAATGGGCCTCCTTCCTCCTTTTAGGTCTTCAGCAGCCAGCGCTGCCGCCAGACATTCCCCAGCAGCGGCGCTGGCTGCTGAAGACCTAAAAGGAGGAGAGAGGTTCGTCGTCCTCGCCAGAGCCTTGATTGCTGCCGCGGAGGCTTCCGGAGGCCGGGCAGTGACACCAACCGAGGCCCCGGCTTTGGCGACGACGGTGGGCTTCCTCCTCCTTTTACGTCTTATTTTATTTATTTATTTATTTATTTATTTATTTATTTATTTCATCGATCTTGTATACCGCTCCTTCCAGCAGGCTCGGGGCGGTTTACATACAGCCAGATTAAAACAATTGATACAGCAATAAAACATACAAGTTAATAAAACAATAAAATACATAAAAACAGTGGCATATACCGTATTTTTTGCACCATAAGACGCAGTTTTTCCTCCCAAAGTAGGAAGAAAAATGAGCCGCGTCTTTATGGAGCGAAGATGCAGGCAGGGGGGAGGCGCTGGAGCAGAGGGGGGGCGGCGATATACTCACGCTATATTCGCCCCGGCAGCTCCCGGATGCGCCACAAGATGGCCAGACTCCTGGCTGCCGTGTCGCCGCAGCCAGTCGGGCGGCGCGGAGGAACGGGGGCGGAAGAGGGGACTCACGGGCGGGAGGGAGGGAGGGAAGGTGGAAGAGGCCGCAGCGCCTCCGCAGGGGCCTCCCCTCCGGCGAGGCCTTCCTCCTCGGCAGAGGCGCGACGGAGTGATGTCACGAAGATGCGCTTTGTCTCGGGCCCTTCCGGGCGCTGCTGCTGCTACCGCTGCGTCTCCGGAAGGGCCCAGCCAGAGGCGCATCTTCGTGACGCCATCGCCGCGCTCTGGCGAGGAGGAAGGGGGACCTCGCCGGCCGCTGCTGGGGACGGCCGGAAGAGAGGCCGGAGGGAGGGAGGGAAGGAGGAAGAGTTCCCTCCCTCCGGCCTCTCTTCCGCCGTCCTACAGCGCGGCCGGGCGAGGCCTTCCTTTCCTGTAAGAGGCGCGACGGAGTGACGCCACGAAGATGCGCCTCTGGCTTGGCTCTTCCGGAGACGCAGCGGTAGCAGCAGCAGCGCCCGGAAGGGACCAAAGACAGAGGCGCATCTTCGTGACATCACTCCGTCGCGCCTCTGCTGAGGAGGAAGAGGAGGAAGGCCTCGCCGGGAGGGAGGGAGCCCTGCGGAGGCGCTGCGGCCTTCCTCCTTCCCTCCTCCCTCCCGCCCGTGAGTCCCCTCTTCCGCCCCTCGTTCCTCCGCCTCGCGCCGACTGGCTGCGCGACACGGCAGCGGGAGTCTGGCCATGCGCGGGCGCATCCGGGAGCCGCTGGGGGCGCGATAGCGTGAGTTTATCGTCGCCCCTCTGCTCCAGCGCCTTCCCCCCTCCATATTAGTGTCCCATATAGTAGACAGCCCCCATTTCCCCCAATTTTCCATCTCTAAAATCTAGGTGCGTCTTATCAGCAGGTGCGCCTTATGGTGCGAAAAATACGGTAAGCAGTACATCAGTACAGTGGTGACTAAGAGCAGTAGGAGGATTTCAGCATCTGAAGGCTTCAACCAAAAGCAAGCCTAAACAGTGTGGTTTTACAGGCCCTCTGAAAAGGGACAAGTTCTGTAATGGCCCGGGCATCATCCGGCAGTGTGTCCCATAATGCCGGTGCTGCAGCTGAAAAGGCACGCTGCCTTGTTGTAGAAAGATGGCAGGAGCGAATTGATGGTATCATTAAGAGGTTTCGCTTCTTCCGAGCGTAGTGATCTCGGGGAACGATAGGGTGAGGCGGTCCTCAGGTACACTGGCCCTAGACCATACAGGGCCTTAAAGGTCAAAACTAACACCTTGAAGACAATTCGGGCTCGACTGGACAGCCAGTGCAAGTGCCGCAAGATGGGAGTGATGTGCTCTCTCACCGGTGCTCCCACCAGTAATCGAGCTGCGGCATTTTGCACTAGCTTGAGTTTCCGGATTGTCGACAAGGGCAGGCCCATGTAGAGGGCGTTACAGTAGTCTAGCCTCGAGATGACCGTCACTTGGATCACTGTGGCCAAATCGTCCCTGACAGGTAGGGGCCAGTCGCCTGGCCTGTCGAGATGGAAAACGGAAGTTTGCCAACCATGGAGACCTGAGCCTCCATGGATAGCAATGCGTCCAACTGGACTCCAAGACTTTTAACCAAGGATGACGGGCTTAACTGCGCGCCATCCAGGGCAGGCAACCGGCACTCATCCAGCCCAGGGCGACCAGGCCACAGGATCTCCGTCTTGGTTGGATTCACCTTCAGCCGGCTGGAATGCAGCCATCCAGTCACGGCTTCGAGGCATTGATGGAAACAATCGGGTACGGTGTCCGGCCTGCCGTCCATTCTCAGCATCAGCAGCGTACTGATAACACTCCAGACCAAAGTCGCGGACCAGCTGGGCCAGCAGACGCATATAGATGTTAAATAATAAAGGGGAGAGGATGGCTCCCTGGGGCACCCTACAACTTAATGGGAGTCTCCCAGAGACCCCTCTCCACACGTTGTCCCCAATCTTGGAGGAAGGAGGCCACCCATTTAAGGGCAGTCCCCCTAATTCCTGTCACGGCTAAACGGTCGGTCAGCAATGCGTGATGTACTGTATCAAACGCTGTATCTTGACGATGCTGTGCTGGAGTGACGTCACCCTTCCCTCCGCCCTGGCCCCTTCTTTGCCGCTGCCGCCCGGCCCTTCCTCCCCCTCCTCCCCCTCCCCCTGCAAGCAGCAGCAGCAGGAGGGGGAGGAAAGGGGGGGAGGTTTTCTCACAGCACAGCAGGAGATCGCGCACGGCACACTAGTGTGCCGGGGCACAGCGGTTGAAAGCCAGTCTTTCTCAACCAGTGTGCCGTGGCACACTAGTGTGCTGTGACAGACCTCCTGCTGTGCCGCGAGAAAAGCTCTCTGCCCCCCTTCCTCCCCCTCCTGCCGAACTCCTGCTGCTTGGGGGAGGAGGAGGAAGGGCCGGGCAGTGGCGAAGAAAAAGAAGGGATCGGGGCGCCGCCTCCTTCGGCCGTTTCCCCAGCCAGCCTCCAATCCGCCATGACTCCCACCATGACGCTTGCCCCTCGCTCGATGAAGCCATGTGGAGGAGGAGCCCCGCCCACTGAAGCCCGTCCACCGCTCATGCTCCTCCTCTGTAGGGAGAGCTGAAGCTGGGGGAGGGGACAGGGCATGGCATGGCCTGTAGGAGAGCTGAAGCTGGGGGAGGGGGGCGGGGCATGGCACGGCCTGTAGGAGAAGTGAAGCTGGGGGGAGGGGGCGGAGCATGGCACGGCCTGTAAGAGAGCTGAAGCTGGGGGGAGGGGGCGGGCATGGCACAGCCTGGCTCTCCCCCCTCCCCTGGCTTTGGCACTCCCAGCAGCTGCTCCAGCCTTGAGGGGACAGTGCCAAGCCAGCATTGTGCTGGCTCTGGCACTGCTGGCTTGGCACTGCCCCCTCAAGACTGGAGCAGCTGCTGGGAGAGGTGAAGCCGGGGAGGAGCTGCTGGGAGAGGTGAGCCGGGGGAACCTGGCCCGCCTCCCTGGCTTCGGCACTCCCAGCA
>JARBWK010003320.1:0-12680 GCA_030556195.1 Anolis apletophallus | reverse complement strand
GGGACATTGTGTATGGCCCTGAATTTACAGTAACCTACCTTGGCACACAGAGCCCCTATGACCCACGCTAGATTCTACTATAGTTTGGAGGAGGGTGGACCATGGATTATGGGACTTGAAGTACCTCCATGGATAATGGGATTTGTAGTACTTCAAAACCCATCATTCCCCACAGACCACTGTGGCCCAGAACCAAGACCGATAAAGACCAAACTTGGCACACAATGCCCCCCATGACCCACACTCCATCCGGCTGCAGTTCAGAGGAGTAACCTCAATTCCAACCCTTACATACTCAGACTTTCTCGCATCTCCTAAATAGGGCACAGCAACGATGCCGGTACAGCTAGTAAATTAATAAATATGTTAGACTGTAAAAGATATACATAAAATATGTTATAGTAGTACAAATAATATCAGCAACAACAGCAACAGCAATACTGGAAAAACAAGTCGAAAGCATGGGACCAACCAGTTAGCATCAGATCAGGGTAGATCCGGCCTCAGTTTTAATCTCTGTTGTGAGTCGACTTTATGGAAACTCAACAACTCTGAGAGTGAAGAGTGCCTCAGTGGTCGGCAGAGCAACAGGGTTAGATAGTTTGAATTGCAATGTACTTAGTCAAATCCTTTCTGGACTTATATTCTTGGGGGGGCTTTTATTCCACCTCTTTGTCTTCCCAGGAATCCTCTTGCACCTTGTCCAATTGTGAGAAGAGGAAAAAAGTCCATGTGAAAGGGATTTAGGAGTCTTAGGAGACCACAATATGAACATGAGCCAAGAGTGTGGTGCTGCAGCTAAAAAGGCCAATGTGATGTAGCAGGAAAAATCCTACCAAATATTACCCCTTTGACTCCAAGGCTGCTATCCGTGCGGGCGCAGGAACGAGAAGACGTGACAACTGGGTTACTTTTCAGGAAACACAGTTTATTCCAAATCCACAGCTGTAGGGGTCTGCCCTTTACGTAACAAGACGCGCGGAACAGAACACCCCACCTTCCAGTCATTCAGTTTTATACAATCAATGGAGCGGTCTAAGTCCCGCCTGCTTCATTCATTTCACTGGCTAACACTCATGATGTGCTTCTGATTCTAACTAATTAACAATGCATTAGGTAATCTAATAATTCATTGGCTGACAAACACTACGCAGTTTATTTTCCCTAACCAGTTATTCAAGCTTTCTCTATGTGAGTAGACTGTCCCTATATTGTTACTTTTCTGATAAGCTTTCCCACCGACCAGCCAAGTGGGTGTTTCATTAAGCTAACACATGTGATGTCTCCTAGACCAATCACTGTCTAGTAAACAAAGGGCACATGGTGTTTCTCTAAACCAATTGTAATGCACCAGGACAATCAATGAGATGGCATCCCTTCTAAACCAATCACTGCTGTTCTCTAACGTGCTTACTAACTCTGCCTCCTTCTCTATGCCTAGCCTATGCTTGGGTAGCATTCTCTCCTGGCGTTTCTTCTGCAACTCAATGAATCTCCTTCAGTGATTCTTGGTGCATCAATAAGAAATAAGTGTCTAAATCGAGATAAGTCCTAGTCCATTGAAGTCTCCTTCTTGGGAGGTTCTTAAAGAGAGGCTGGATGGCCATCTGTTAAGAGGGGCATTGATTGTGTTTTCCTGCATAGAAGGGTTGGATTAGATGGCCCTTGGGGTCTCTTCCAACTATATGATGAGCTCTTTTGAGAATAGGTTATGGAACTCAAGTACCAATTCTAACTTTCAAAAGCTGCTTGTACGCGGGTTCTAGGATGAGGGAGAACACCGACAACTGTGTGAAGTAGGTGAAAATCAAAAGAATTTATTCTGGCACCAGCTGGTGGGCTTCTGCCAGCAGAACACAGCTGCAGGTAGGGGCAAAAGACCCGTCACTTCTCATACAAAGACATTTATACCAATGGAGTCATTTCAGTTAAATACCCCTTCTTCATGGATAAAACAATCATAATTGGCTGGTGATTACTGTTGCTTACATTGATCAACATTGATAGCTTGCACTGTGAGAAAAGAATTACCTTATAGATGGCTATTGTTCTCATATTTAGTGATGACAGAGTAATGATGTAAATGATTTGTGCAGTGTTTATTGGATTAATGAAATGCCATGTAACAACAGTGATCACCAGCCAATTATGATTGTTTTAACCATAAAGAAGGGGTGGGTTTAACTGGATGGACTCCATTGAGGTATAAATATCTTTATGTGAGATGTATCGAGGTCTTTTGTTCCTACCTACAGCTGTGTTCTGCTGGCCCACCAGCTGGTGATCAAATAAACCTTTTGTTTTTCACCCTACTTCACAGTTGTCACGTGTGTTTCCTCATCCAAGTATCCTCGCGTTCGGGCAGCGTTGGTAGACAACTGGTACTTGGAGTTCTAGAACTCCTTCTGCTTCACTTTGGTGACCCGGAAATGTGATGGCAAATTAGCATTTAGACGGGTCTGTGTTGAGGGAACGAGCGTGATCTCCGTTGATGACAGCGCTTGCTCTCCGGCTAGTAGTGAGGCAATTCAGGAGGGCTGGTAAGGGCGCCCGCTTGTTTTTTGACCGATTTTTGCACTGGAGCGGCTGCCTGACTTGCCCCAAACAACACGCGGTGACTCAAGAAAGACTGCAACTAACGTTGAGGTGAAAACAAAGCCTGAAGGGAGAGGTTGGCTGGGAAGCGGCCCCTCTGGAGAGCCGGCTAGTATAAGTCCAGGACACCTTAAGAAGGTGCCCAGCCAAAGAGGGCTAGCAAACTGGCATAAGCGCGCAGAGGAGTCGGAGGCGACGTCAGGTCCGGGACGCAAAGAGCCGACGCAACTTGATTGTGGTGACGTGGGAAGGCGAGACGAGTCCCAGGGTCTGCAGACATCGACATAGCTTATTTCGTGCACTTTAACACTGAGAGGAACACACACATTGGGAGGGGGGAAAGCACTGAAGTGGGGGTTTGATCTCAGGCAGGAGAGAAGGGGAGTTCAGGCTCAAAGCAGACGAAAGTGACCCCTTTGCAGAGAGTGCTAGATAGTTGGGACATGTTTTGTTGCTGGGCAGTTGAGGGAGACACCCAGGAGATGAAATCTTTGAACTTAGTAATCTGTGCACAGAAGTTTGGGCCATCTGTCCGAGAGACTCGGATGGCTGCCGAAGGGACCTAAGGATTAAGGATAAGTGTCCAGCGCCTTGAAGATTATTGCGCAGTACAATCCAAATGATCAATGGATATATTCCGCAGCATGGGTGCAATGGTTGCAGAGGGGTGTGTGGGCTGGCCCAAAGTATCGTGAGAAGAAGATTTGCTTTGCAAACAGAAAAGTAGAGAAAAGTCCTCCGGTGCTGCCGGCGGAGCAGAAGAACTCTCCCGCTAAGGAGGAGGGAGAGAGAGAGAGAGGTTTATTGCCCCAACCGGAGCCTGGGGAGAAGCTCCAGCGTCCCCGCCTCCACGCCAGCCCAGAGCCCCCCGCCCCAAGCTCCAGCCATGTTCCCCACCATTGGGACAGGCTCGGGCCGTCAGATAGCGCCAACGGCCGCGACGCATTCTGAGGCGGTCCCGCTGTTCCTTCGCACCAATCCGTGATCGTCCCCCCCCTGCCATTTCCCGGCAAGCCCAGACTTTCCTCCCTCCTGCTGCGCCAATCCAGTTTGTCCCACCTGTCGGCTCCCAGCGAGCCCAGAGCTTTTCCCTGTTCCCGCGCCAATTTCAACTTCAGTAAATTCACCACAGACTTTGCAATTGAATTAGAAAGGCTAGCAGATGCGGGTTCAAGCGGGACGGTTCCGTCTGCCAAAGCAGTCCCAGCCTGCGCTAGCCCCTCCCGTTCCACTTCCCAACAATAGTGGCATGCCCGCTCCCCAGCAAAGGGACCTGAAGAGCCGCCTTGCTTGGCCAAGGCCCTCTTTCCATGAATTAATTACCCCTCGAAGAAGCCAGAGAGACAGAGAGAGGCGAGACGTCCACCCCCTCCTTCTGGCCGGACGATAGGGCGTCCTCAGGAGGCAGGGAGAGAGAGGAACTATGGAAAGCCCCAAGCTTCAGGAGGGAGGCAGATGACATCACCCTGCAGAGGCGAAGGGAAAGCAGTTCCGCTGACACCACAGGAACGATAGGGCGGCTCTCCAGACCCACCTAGACGAAGGCATAGTGTGGGAAGAGCTGCTTCTCAATGAGAACCAGAAGCCAAACCAGGGGCAGGAAGCAAGGGAGGAAGAAAAGTGGAAAGAGGGGCACTACAATGTCCCATCGGCAGGTCCCGCTTCTGGATGCCCATAACCGGTCCAACAAGCTTTTCAAATAGTCCGTTTTCAAGTTCAGACATTTTTAATTGGAAACATAACACCATGTATTCTGAACAGCCTCGGGCGATGGGGGATCTTTTAGAAGGAGTTATGCTACTCATGACCCCACTTGGGTGGGGATTGCCGGCAGCTTTTAAACGCCCTGTTCACTGCGGTGCAGAGAAGATGCATTATCAACCAAGCCAGGTTGATAGCACAAGAAGGCACATGGGCAAACAGAAGCTGTGGCATTTTGGGAATATTAGGTTCGGTAGAACAAGATCCGGTGGAATCCAAATATTCAGAGCAGAGAAACAGAATTAGAGACTTTCAGCAAATCCTATTGCAAGCCATTAGGAAGGCCCTCCCCGGCCTTCTAGTATCCAAAGATACAAGGGTCCAACAGGACAAAGGTTGAGACCCCTCTGCTTTTCTGAGCGCGTTTGGAGGAAGCTTGCTGAAAATATAGCCCTTACAACTTAGAGCAGAATGATGGGAGAGTCGCTCACACACTCCTTCATTTCCCAGTCATCCCCAGACATCCTAAAGAAAATCCAAACAGCCAGGATTTTAGGCAAAAATTTTAGCTGAACTATTGGCCATTGTGATCAAGTGTACATGGCTAGAGAGCAGGTAGAGGAAGAGAAGAAGGAGAGGAAAAAGAGAGAGGATATAGAGTCTTGGTGAGCATGTTTGAGGAAAGGTCAGGAAGAGGAAGAGGAAGAGGAAGTAGTCGAGGAAGAGGGTCAGGAAGAGAAGAGGAAATAGTGGGAGGACAATTTACGTTGGTCGCAACCAGTGTGCACGCTGTAGAAAGGAAGGCCACTGGAAAAGGATTGTGTAGAAGAAATGTCAGAGGAAAGTGATGCAGGTGTGAAGAAAGTGACAATTACAGCCTGGGGCTCAGGGAAGCCAAGGGGAAGAGGTATAGGAAGTTATAAACCATTTCAGAAGGTTGTTGTGGCTGCTGCCATGCAGGAGGAAGCAGAGGAAGACTCAGAATGGGAAGATGACTGTTGAACGATAGGCAAGGCTTTTCTGTTACTAGACCCAGAGGAGCCATTGATTGCCATAGATGTACAAAGGTCAGCGAATAAAGTTCCTAATAGAAACGGGTGCGGATAAATCAGTAGTGAACAAAAAATAAGCGCCCCCTAGTGGTCAGCACATCAAAATTGGTGGAGTGTCAGGAAGGCCACAGAAATGTCCTTTGTTACAGCAAAAGAAAGTGCAACATTGCTGGCAGAGGTGATGCATAAGTTGCACTGTATGTCCCAGAATGTCCCATCCCTCTTCTTGGGAGAGACATCTTTGGAAAGATAAGGGGCAAGGTTGGAATTTTGGAGACAGGCCAGTTAGACACAGGGAGTCCCATAAGAAAGTGCAGATTGTTTAGATTGCAACAAGTTACCAGAAAGATACAGTTTTGGTGTTGGGAGAAACTCCCGGGGTTTGGGCTGAAGATAATGGTAGGAATGGCGATAAATGTTGCCCACATTGTAGTTGAGATAAGGACAGGGTCCTTCCCGTGAAAGGCCCAATACCCCCCAGAGAGGGGGAAGGAATCAGGAGAGTTGCAAAAATTGTTGGCCCTGGGATTTTTTTTTGAGCGCTTGGAATTTGGCCCTTCTTCCTGTTCGCAAACCAGAGAAAGTATCGCATTTGCAAGCCTTAGAGCTGTCAATCGCTACAGTGACTTTCCCCCGTTTAAAAATCCATAGTATGAGAGTCAAACCAAAACCGCCTGGTTCTCTGTTTGGACTTACGGGTCATTTTTTTGCATTAGGCTGCTCCTTTCCAACCCCTCTTTCCTTCCCCAAGGGAGACCCCAAAGGGAGGAAAAAACGTAAACCCATGGGTGACCCCAAAGGTTTTTTAAAATTCCCCCTTTTTTGGGCGGCCTTAGCCAGGACTTGTCAAAATTTAAATTCCAGAGCGAAGGTTTTGGCTTAATTGTGATGACCTGTTGGTGGGGGTAAAACTAAAAGGGTGTGAGCTTTAAACCAGAACTGTTAAAGTGCTGAAAGAAAAGGTATAAATGTCCCCAAAAAAAAAGCCAGTTGTTCAGAAGAAAATAAATATTTGGGGCCCCAAACCCCGGGGGAAAGTGTTGGAATTAAAAAAAGGAAGTTTTTATTCCCCAACCCCCCAAACAGAAACAGACAAGAGTTTTAGAACCCCTTTTTGAAGACATTGGGTCCTAATTTGCTGTCATTGCAAAAACCCTTGTATCGCCCCGAGGGGGGAAAAGGACCCCCCTTTGGGGGACTGGAAGGGACCGGCTTTCGTTTGAAAGGCTGTAATCCCACCCGTAGGGCCGCCCGATTTGGGAAGCGTTCTATCTCTTTCTGGGAAAAAGATGGGCCGTATAGGGGGGTTTACACAGTTTTTTTGGGAAAGGAACGCCCGTGCCATTTTTAACAGTTAACACGGGGCCAGGGGTTCCCCGAGGGCTGTTCAGCTGCGGGGATTTTAAACAGAAACCCCAAAACACATTGGGGCACTCCGGAGGCCCCCCTCATGTGAAAGCACTTTAGATTCAAGGGTCCCCTGGCTAAAAGAGCACTGATAAGGGGGGTGTCTTGTGAAAACCCCCCCGTTTACCCTGGGGTGTTTAAAATTTTAAATCCCCTTTTTTCCCTCCCCCTTTAGCCTCTAGAACATAATTTTGCATTGAGACAATGGATTTGGTCATTCCAGTAGGCCAGATTTTGGTGACCCGGGGGGAAAAAGGGTAGAATTAACCCTATCAGGGATGGACCCAGTTTTATGAGAGGGGGGCGTTATCCCCGGTATGCTGTTGCTCCTGGGAGGTGGGGTGCTAAAAGGGGGGCCCCCCACCTCCGGGGCCCCGGCCCCCAAATGGCTGAGCGTTGGGCCGACTAAAGCTTTAAAACTGGCCCAAAGGGTTAATATTTTCCCCGGATTCCCGGGCTTTTTTAACCCTTTTTCCCGGGCATTGTAGGGAAAAAAATTTTTGACCTCGGGAAAAAAAGGCCAAAATGCAGATGCTATGTTAGATTTTTTGGGGTGCTTTTTGGGCCCCTAGAAAAATTTGGGTTTGATGCACTGAAAAAAGCACATAAAAAAGGGGAATGACCCGGGGGTTTTGGGGGAAAAAGGCAAAAGGGGTCGACTCCCCAAAAGGTAGCTACTCAGAAGTACACACCTGTAATGTTTCTCCCGACTCAGACCCCAAAAAGGGGAAAAAATTCACTGAGGGAGGAATGGGCTTTGGTGGGGGTGGGGTTGGGAAAAGATTTTTTTAAAAGATGGAAAAACCGGGATTTTTTCCCCAAGAAAAAACGTGGCACATTACAGTTCACCATGAGAACACACCCCCGGGGAAAAACCCCCCAAACGCTCCTGGAAAAACAGATTTTCATCAAGGATTGCACAGCCGGGCGCCCTTTTGGGTGCAAAAAAGGTGCTGGACATGTGAAAAGAATAACCCAAGAGGGGGGCCTTTTGGGCCGGGGAAAAATAAAGGGGGAAATTTGGGCCCTTTTAAAATGTTAGTTACAGACTTTACAGAAATGCCAAGAGTGGAGGCTCCTTTTTTGCTTTTGTAGATTCTTACCCCGGGTTTGGGTTAAAGCTTTTCCCCCACGAAAGGGCGATCAGCTAAAGGGTAGAAAAAGGGCCCCATGAAAGAATTTTTCCCCAGTTTCCCGGGATCCCTTTTTCAGATGGCTCAGATAAGGGGGCCCCCCTAGGCACCCGTGGTCCAGGGACTTTTAAGTGCTGGGGATCACGGGGCCCCTTTTTTTTGGGGGATATCCCCCAACCCGGGGCAGAAAAAGAAATAGAACTTTAAAAAACTTTTTTAAAAGATTTGCCAAGGGCTAATTTAATTTGGGGAATGGCCCCCCTGGCTCCCCTAGAGTCAGGTGTACACCCAAAAAAAGGGGTTGTCACCATTTGAGAGACTGTATGGCAGGCCCCCCTTGTTTTAAAAATTTGTGGACAGACTTCTGACACCATGTGTTAGGACATCAACAGACTTTTTTTAAAATGTTCAAAGGGGGGAAAAAGCTAAAAAATTAGCCCAAAAACTGCAGATTTACCTCCTTCCCCTTTCTTTTTTCACCTTTTTTAAATTTGAAACGTCCCGTAAATGGTCGCCCCCGCAGCCCAAAAGGAAGGGGGGCCCCTCCCTCCAGCACCCCCAACCGTGAAAGTTTAAGGGCTTGCCCTTGGGTTTTATTCGGGGGTGAAAAAAAGGGGCGGGTTTTTTTTTTGGGGGGATCTTGGGTCCCGACAATCCCCCTTTTTCCCGGGGGGACAAAAAAATTTTAAGCCCCCCATTTAAGGGGACACAGACGGCCCCCAGAAAAAAGGGGCTGATACCCCCCCAACCGGGAAAAGGTGGTCCCGCAAAAAGATGGACGAGCCAAAAGGGGGTCTATTTTTGGGGGGGCTATGACCAATGGGACAGAGTTAAAGGGGGGAACGGCCCCGGGGGGTAAAACGTGTTTGGGTCTGGCTCTGATATTTTTCCCTACTGGGACACATGGCGGGGGGGGAAAAAAAGTTTCACAAAAAAATTTTAAATAATATTCACATGAGTTAAGTTTAAATTGGGGTTGGGTTTTGAGGGGGCCCCTTTTTCCCTAGGGCCGGGGTTGGGCCCCAAAAATTCCCCCCCCGGGGTGTTGGGCGGTTTGGGAAAAACGAAAAGGGAAAAAAAAGGGGCAAGACAGGGGCACAGAAAGGGGTTGGTTTTGGTCCCCATGGGCCCCTTGTTTTAAAAACCCCCCCGGGTTCTGGGGGAAAGGGGGGCCCTCCCTTAGCGGGGAAATCAGAGAGGATGTATGAGTTGTTTTTAAAAGGGGGGTTGAGCTAGGTTCTATCCTGCTTGTGATCACATGATCACGTGCAAGCAGGACAGGGCCCTTTTGGTCTAAAAACAAAAGGAGTGTGGACTTGGGGCTGGGGGGGGTCAAATTTACCCACATCCTGTTTAGGAATCATCATGAAAATCAAAAGTGAATGGGTTTGAATTTTTTTTGCTAGGGGTTTTGGGGTTTCCGGCCACTGGGCTTCCTCAGAGGGAATAGTTTGGATCTCGGGAGAAAGTGGCAATGCCTGTGCTTCCTCAGTTTGGTCTGGAGTTGTACCTTAGGTATCCTGCAACCAGGGGGCTTGAGAATTAACTCCCCAAAAGAGACTCATGTGATAATCTATACCTACATGTTCATAACGCTCTTTTGCTGATGTGCAGCGTGTAAATCCATCGATTCAGACAGAACTTATTTAACTGAAGGCCAGAAGATTGTAGCAATTGCAGGCCCTTGGATAGGGGTGGCATGGAACATAAAACAGTTGCGTGTGTTATCACATGATTTAGAAGCCTTGGCTAATGACACCCATGAGGGCTTGTTAATTTTGCAGGAAGAAGTGAATTCTCTGGCAAGATTGGAAATGCAGCATTAGCTTGCGTTAGACTATCTGCTTTCAAAGGAAGGTGGTGCATGTGTGTGGTTAAATCAAGCGTGCTGCCATTTATAAATAAGACTGGAGAGAGATAGAGTTGGTTGAATAGAAATTCAGGGTGCTGCTAAGAAATACAAAAGACTTATTCAGATCCAAGTGATTTTGGAATACAATGTTGGGCTGGCTGCCGAACTTACATTGGTTCACGTTCTCTTGTGATGATAACCATTGTGGTGATCTGTTCAGTGTTAATCATAATGTGCTGTCTGCCTATTATGCTCAGATGCTGTGCTAAAGCAGTACAGGAGAGTTCCTTGGAAGTCAGTAAGGGTGTGCATACTGTTAAAACTGAAAAACCCGGGGTCTTACGAGACTGGAGGGTTGATTGGTCTAAATAGGTGTTCCAGATGTTGGTGTAGGAACCCTTGCGATGGGTTTTCCCACAAAGAAAAAATCCTGGAATGAAGCAGGTTTGGTACTTTTCCGAGCATAAAAAGTACAGTCAGAGAGTGATGCTACTCTATGTACGTCAACTCTGAAAAAGAGGGTTTGGTGTCTGGAATCAGTAAGGCACATGCTATAGAAGACTAACACCCTGATTAAATGCATTTTAATCCACTCTGTGCCAATTTATACCATATATGCTAGATGAGTGGGAATACAGTGCAGCTTGAGCTATGAAAGTAAATGGGATTCTTAATGTGAATGGAAAACACCATTGCGCATGGCAAAAAGTCCTACCTTCTCTGCTGGCAGGAAGCCCGGAACTAATGTTGCAAGTAAAAGAACAGAGAGGCTCAACATTGATAGCTTGCACTGTGAGAAAAGAATTACCTTATAGATGGCTATTGTTCTCATATTTAGTGATGACAGAGAAATGATGTAAATGATTTGTGCAATGTTTATTGGATTAATGAAATGTCATGTAACAACAGTAATCACCAGCCAATTATGATTGTTTTAACCATAAAGAAGGGGTGGGTTTAACTGGATGGACTCCATTAGGAGTATAAATGTCTTTGTATGAAATGTGACGGGGTCTTTTGCCCCTATCTGCAGCAGTGTTCTGCTGGCAAAACCCACCAGCTGGTGCCAGTAAATAAACCTTTTTGTTTTTCACCCTACTTCACAGTTGTCACGTGTTCTCCCTCATCCAAGTATCCGCACGTTCGGGCAGCTTTGGTAAGATTAACTTGGTACTTGGAGTTCTAGAACTCCCGGTTCTGCTTCAGCGAGACTACGCAATTCACACTGGATTTCGCAGTCAACGCTGGCGAAATCCCATGTGGATTCCGCAGTCTCATGATACCTGCAGTAGATAAATAACGGCTACTGTCTTCCTGGATCTCTTTCGCCCGCGGACGCGACTTGGAGCGTTTTCGGCTCCATCTATCGCCGCCTCGCTAGCCGCTGCCTGCTTCGCCCGCCGCCTCGCTAGGCCGCTGCCTGCTTTGCCAATTCTCCTTGGGGAGCGAGTGCCAAAGGCGGGGGGGGGGCACCATAGAGAAGGCCCTCTATCTCGTCCCCACCAGTCGCGCCTGCGACATCATTGCCATATGACTGAGGCTACCATATCATGAGAGAACATAATTCACTAGAAAAGAGAATAATATCTGCCTGCTTTGCCCACCGCATCGCTAGGCCGCTGCCTGCTTTTCCCACCGCCTCGCTAGGCCGCTGCCTGCTTCGCCCGCCGCCTCGCTAGGCCGCTGCCTGCTTCGCCCACTGCCTCGCTTCCAGCATGTTGGGAAAGGTAGGCCAAAGCAGGGGGCTGTATTTTATTAGAGCTTAATGGGAATAACTGTTTACTAATACTTACATGGGTGAGGGGTGGGATAATAATATCTGTATTTTATTAGAGCTTAATGGGAATAACTGTTTACTGATATTTACATAGGTGAGGGGTGGGATAATAATATCTGTATTTTATTAGAGCTTAATGGAAATAACTGTTTACTAATATTTGCATTGGTGAGGGGTGGGATAATAATATCTGTATTTTATTAGAGCTTAATGGGAATAACTGTTTACTAATATTTGCATGGGTGAGGGGTGGGATAATAATATCTGTATTTTGTTAGAGCTTAATGGGAATAACTGTTTACTAATATTTACATGGGTGAGGGGTGGGATAATAATATCTGTATTTTGTTAGAGCTTAATGGGAATAACTGTTTACTAATATTTACATGGGTGAGGGGTGGGATAATAATATCTGTATTTTATTAGAGCTTAATGGAAAGAAGGGTTTGTAAATATAAATATTAGTAATGGTGTACTTTGGCCTCTATCTGTGTCCCATGCATGCATCCAGCCCCTTTGTGAATATAAGTATTAATAATGGTGTACTTTGGCCTCTATCTGTGTCCCATGCATGCATCCAGCCCCTTTGTGAATATAAGTATTAATAATGGTGTACTTTGGCCTCTATCTGTGTTCCCTGCATGCATCCAGCCCCTTTGTGAATATAAGTATTAATAATGGTGTACTTTGGCCTCTATCTGTGTTCCTGCATGCATCCAGCCCCTATGTGAATAAGTATTAATAATGGTGTACTTTGGCCTCTATCTGTGTTCCCTGCATGCATCCAGCCCCTTTGTGAATATAAGTATTAATAATGGTGTACTTTGGCCTCTATCTGTGTTCCCTGCATGCATCCAGCCCCTTTGTGAATATATTAATAATGGTGTACTTTGGCATCTGTGTTCCCTGCATGCATCCAGCCCCTTTGTGAATATAAGTATTAATAATGGTGTACTTTGGCCTCTATCTGTGTTCCCTGCATGCATCCAGCCCCTTTGTGAATATAAGTATTAATAATGGTGTACTTTGGCCTCTATCTGTGTTCCCTGCATGCATCCCCTTTGTGAATATAAGTATTAATAATGGTGTACTTTGGCCTCTATCTTTGTTCCCTGCATGCATCCAGCCCCTTTGTGAATATAGTATTAATAATGGTGTACTTT
>JARBWK010003319.1:0-12683 GCA_030556195.1 Anolis apletophallus | reverse complement strand
GGGTTAAATTTTTTTTCCCTTTTTTCCTCTACATCTGTGGCTTTCCTCTCTTTTTTTTTTCGTTAGCCTGTCGAGGTATTTGGATTTTCCCTCTATATACAAAAATCAGATATTACAAACATATCCCTTTTTTTTTGTCTCCCCCCCCCTCATTTTGGGTTTCCCCCCCTCCTCTTTTCCCCCTTTACAGGCTTTTCACCTTGAGCTTATATCTTTCTCCCCCCCTTGAAGAATCTATCAAACCTGCCCCAATCCCTTTTTATTTTTTCTATCCTTTTTATCTTATGTGCCTTTCGTTTCTTCCCTGAGGGTTTTTGTCATGGCTTGCATCTGGACCGCCCTCAATAATTTTCATCTGCAATTCTTCCCTTGAGGGGCTTCGGATTTCCAAATTTTGGCCATTACCATCTTAGCTCGGGTAGTCAGGATAAATAAATCTCTGTCTTTCTTATCCAGGAAGGATCTACTATTCCTAAGAGAAATATTTGGGGGACTTTTCTTAATTGATCTTTAAGCATTTTCTCCTTTTTTCAGTATGTATCTAAATCAAAATTTTTTCGTTTAGGGCACATCCACCATAGGTGGAAGTATGTGCCTGTATTCTTCTTTACAATTCCAGCACTCTGGTTTAAAAATTTTTATATATTCTACTAATTTGTTTGGTGAGGTCCCAAATTTTTATTTTTGATCCAGCTTTCCTTATATTTTTTTAAGGTAAGAGATGTTGACATTGTTTTTCCAAAGGGCCCCTCCAGGTCTCACCCTTTTATCTTAAATCCTACGTTTTTTGGACCATTGTATTTTTGTAATTCTCCCCCTTTATTCCCTAATTTATCCCAGGATAATATGATTTTATATTTCGTCCGATTTTTTTCCTTTTTCATCAAAAATTATCTCTTCTATTTCATTTGGGGTCCCCTAAAAACCCAAAATTTTGTGTCCTCCTTATATTTTTCTCTTAGTTGCAGGTAAGAGAACCAATCATTTCTCTATCGACTTCAATCTGTTCCTTGGTCCGTAGCTCGGGGGTGGCTACCATTCCATCGGGGGGCTTCTTTATAAGTCAGCCATCTTTTATTGTAAAAGGGTTGACGGATTCATATGCTTCCATCGGAGACGCCCATAGTGGAATTTTGCTCCAAAGTTTTTTTATATTTGTTCCAAATTTTTAACAGAATATTTCTTGTGCTATGATTTGTAAATTTCCCCATCTGCTTTTAGTTTATCATAATGAAAATTTCCATGTAACCAAATTTTCAAATCAAACCCTTTTTAGATCCAAAAGTCTATCGTTTTTTGTTTGCACCACCCCTAGCCAGTTGAGACAATTTGTTTCGAAATAACATCTCAGGCTTGGGACACCTTTTTCCCCCCTTTTCCTTTTTTTTGTTTTTGTATTTTCCATCTTACCTTTTGGTTTTTCCCCCCCCCATAAAGAATTTTTGAAAAATCTTGTCCCAAATATTGAATTGTGCCTCATTCCTGACTATGGGGGGGGGTGCAAAAGAAAAAATTTTAAATTAGGTAGCACCATCATCTTCACGGCTGCCACTCTTCCAAGGAACGATAGGTTTAGCTTTCCCGTTGTTCAGGTCTTTTTTGGGTCTCTTCCCATTTTTGGTTTTTAGTTGTTTTTAAAAAACTTTTGAATTTTTTTGGGGGGGTGGTCACCCCAGGTATTTCAACCCTTTTTCGTTTTTTTTATCCCCCCTCTTTCTTGGAGTTGCTTTTTCCCCCCGCTCATATTTTTCACCAGAATTTGTGTTTTTCCTTTTTTAATTTTAAATCCCCCACCTTTCCGAAATTTTTTTTTTTTTGTTGATCCACTGTCCATTTTGGTCTCTTGGATTCTCTTTATTAAGGCCAAATCATCTGCAAAGGCGGGGCTTTGTTTTTTTTTTTCTTTTTATTTGCCCCTTGAGATTTCTATCTATCCTAATCTCTTCCAGGAGGGTTTTTAGATAAAAAAGAACAATAGTGGGGGGGGAAAACACCTTGCCCTTTCCCCCCCTTTTTATATTGATCTTATTTGTTCTCTGATTTACTATTACCCTGCCATATTGCAGTATAAATAGCTTGTATGATTTTTTTATGAACGAATCCAAAATCTATTTCCCCGGGAGTTTCTTTTTAGGTAGACCCAATTGATCCTATAAAACCCCTCCGCGCCCACAAACAATTCAATCTCCCTTCAATTTTTTTTCATAATAATCCAGTGGGCCCAATATAGTTCTTACATTTGGGGAAAAATTTTTGTCTCTTAGGCAAAAGCCTTTTTTATTCCCCCTTTTATCTAATTGTTCAGGAATTTTTTGAATCTTTCTGCAATGATATGTAAATATTTTATAGTCTGCATTTAAGGGAGATTGGTCTGTATTTTTTGCCGGACTCGTGGGCCCCTTTCCCCTTCCTTGCTTATCGGGGGTTTTGTTGTTTTTTTTCCCCCTGTTTGGGGGGTATTGCCTTCCTCCATTTTTTTTTATTAAATATTTTTTCCATTATTGGTAGTAAGGTCTCTTTGTAAGCTTTATAATCCTCTGGGTAACCATCGGGGCCCTGCTGCTTTCCCCTTTCATTGATCTTATGGCCCCCCTCTATCTCTTCCTTGTTATCTTTTTTATTTAAGTTCTCCCCCCTCATCTGAAATTTTCCCCCCAAATTTCTTTTTATTTTATATACCTCTACCAACTCCTCCTCTCTTATTTCATCCATTCTATACAAGTCGGAGAAGTATGTTTCTACCCCTTTCCCCTTAATTTTTTCCCCGGGGTATTGAAGCCCTTTTTGGTCAATTTTTAGCTTTTTATCCAATTTCGTTTTTTTTTTTTCAGTTGCCCCCGCCAACAACCTACCTGGTTTATTGGCTGATTCAAATACCTCTTTTTTAAAAATATTTCAAATTAATTTCTAATTTTCCCTTTAATTCAAAGGTTTCTAAGTTGCTTTTTCCCAATTACTAATTCATTTTTAATTTTATATCCCCCGGGTTTCACTTTGAGGCCTTTCTCAAGTATTTCTATCTTGCCCTTTATTTCCTGGGATTTTTATTCCTTTTTTTTCTCCAGAAGGCTTGTTGCCTCATAGGGAGTCCCTCATAAGATAAAACTGCGCCAGAGGGGTTTTAATTTTACTAGAGGTCCCTAGTATTAAGATTAGGTTTCGAGCCCCCGCAGAGACATTTACAGTGGCCGCCCCCGACCCGGGGGAAAATTTCCCTCTCGGGCCGGGGGAGGAGAACGAGCACTAGGGGGTTTTTTTGGGGCCCTTTCCGCAAGTCTGTGAAGATTTTTGGCTATATAGGCAGGCATTTGGTCCCAACTGATCCCTTTCCCTTTAGTTGCCAGCTGCCAACATACCGCCCTGCCATGTATTGCCCCCCTGCGAATTGCTTGCCGAGATCATTTGTGGGAGGGGGCTTTGGGATATGTTTTTTTATCTGTTTATTGATGTTTTATTGATTTCATGTTGTAAACCGCCTTGGCCCAGAGGGGCGGTCTACCAAATGGGAATTAAAAATAAATAAATATAAATAAATAAATAAAAGCTTTCCCTTGTCCCAAATTAAATTTAGGTTCTCATTTTTGCTATTTATTTCAAAAAAATTCCTTCATTTCCTTTTTTATACGTTCTTAAAACCTCCTCGTCTCTTTTTAATTTCTGGGTTTGGGGACCTCCAACGGGCCCAGTCTTTTTACATTGAAATTCCCTCAAAAACATCAGTGGTCCGACAAATATCTCGGGTCTTTATTTTAATTTTTTTTTATTTTTGGGGAATAGGGGTTTTTGGGAAATCCAAAATTTCATCTATCCTGACCAGGGTTTGTGGCGGTCAGAGAAAAAGGTGAAATCCCTTCCTGGGGATTGGCCACCCCCCATACATCCCCTTTGTCCAATTTATTTTTGCCAAAAAAAGCTTTTTTGGGAGCTTTCCATTTTGGGCCCCTTTTTCCCAACCTTTGCAGGATTTTTATCTTTTCTTTGGATCAATCACCCCATTGAGGTCTCCGAGGATTATAATATTATCATATTCCACTTTCTCTATTTTTTTTGATAAAATTTCCCGAAATAATTTTGTTTAGTATAATTTGGCGCGATACATTACATATTAAAATAATCTCTTTTTTCCCCTTTGAAAACCCCAAACCCCATATATTCCCTTCTTTTTCTCCAAAGATTTTTTTTTTCCCCAAAATTTGCTTTTCACATTTCAGTGCCCCCCCCTTTTTTCTCTAATGAGGCTGCAAATACCCCCCCCATGTCATCTCTTTTTCCCAAAAAATGTTTTCTTTTTTTATATATGGGCCCCTTTTGGGTTGGGGATTATATTCGCTTCTCCTTTTTTTAAACTATTATAAACTCTTTTTTCCTTTTTCCCCATTGTTTAGCCCATTAACATTCCACGTTAAACATCAAATGGCATGTTTCCCCCTTTTTTTTACTTAGTCCTCTTCCTCTCCAGGGTTTTTTTGGGTTTTCCACCCAAATCCTCCTCTCCTTCTTCTCTCCCCCCCTTCCACACCAGTTCTTCCCCTTTCCCACACTGGTTCCTCTCCTTCCGACACTGGTTCCTCTCCTCCTCCTCCCCCCCCGGTTCCTCCAGTTCTGCCACTCCCTCCCTTGTTTTTTCCCCCAAGGGGTGCCTTTTGGGGGGGAGGGGCCCGGGGGCTTCTCCCTTTCCCGGCTGTTTTTCTTCCCCCGGGGACCTTGATGCTTTGATCTCCCCCGAAATCCCCTTTGCCCTTTTCCCCCCGATGTCAACCAGTGCCCCTTTTTTAAAAAAAGCCATCACCCCCTATCTTCTCCCAAAGGAAAACCCTTTTGTCGTGTCTTTTCAAAAAAGTCTGTCAAGAAAGATATTTTTCCTCCTGTCAAAAAAATCTCTGAGGGTAGTTTCTTTTAGGGATGATCATTTTTTTCCATGTAGGACCCTTTAGACTTCTCCTGCCACTTTAAAATATCGCTCTTATTCCCTTTTTCCCTTGTGAAGTTGGGGAAAATATCTCTCGGGTGTTGTTTCGTCTTGCATACGCAGAGTTTATCCTATACACCCTGTCTATTTTGTTCGCCATCATGTTTCTGGCTTGTTCAGCATCTTGCAAAGCCATAGCCATGACTGTAATCACTGGACCCTCTGATTTTCCTCCCCGACTCACCCTCGGAATCCAAGTTGGTACTCTGGGAGTATTCTCAGCTGTAAATGTCTATCCTCCCAATCTGCATTTTTTAGCTCCAGTTCCCTTAATTTTATCCTGATTTATCTTTTGGTTCTCCTACAAGTTTTAATGAAGATTGTGGAAATCAATCAGTTAGCATTATGCCATGCGATGATAGAAGAGAGGGATGGCTGCTTCGAGGAGGGGTGGGTTCCATCAGGTCTAAGGGCCCTCTGTATAGAAGTAAATATGGGGAGGGAGGTATGGGAAAAAGGGAGACCATTAATTTGGTGTAGGGAACATGTAAGTACATTAATAGCCCCAAAACGGTCTCCTGATGTGGCAAGATTGGGCAACGTGATTTGCGATTCCTCCAGGCTGGAAGGTGGAGCTGCTGAACGCCATCTCTGGCCAATGGAAATCAGATTTCATCCGACTTAATCTGATGAGCGGGCAGACCTGGCATGCATCATAGAGACCTGGTTGTACGAGGCTGGAGGTAACCTAACCCAGCTTTTGTCCACTAGGTTTCTCCATATAGCACCAGCCACACCTGAGGGCGGAGGCGAGGTCACAGTGGTCTATAGGATCGCATCTCCTGACCAGGTGCCCCATCCCGCAGTCAACCATTTTAATGTGTCTAACTGAGGGTAGGTGACCAGAAAAGAATAGGGATTCTGTTAGAAGTGTACTGTCCACCCTGCTGCACTACAGTGTCCCTACTCAGAGCTGAAGCTGGGGTGGGTCTGAGCCTGGCATTGGAGTCCTAACGGCTCATTGTGCTGGGAGACTTAAACATCCACACTGAGACCACCTTATCTGATCGGCTCTGCACTTCATGTCCCAACTGGTATCTGGGCCCTTACCACAGTGCTGACACACATTAGACTTGATTTTCTACCAGGGATGGGAGAACGTGGTGATGTAGAGAAGCTGACCATCGCCTCCGCTGCCATGGACCAACATCAACTGGATCAGATTTAGGCTTACGCCACTCAACCTCTGCACGGTGGAGGGGCCCATTAAGATGGTCCGCACCAGGAGGCCTATGGATCTGGATGGTTTCCTGATGGCTCTTGGGAAGTTTCCGGCCACCTTGGTAGGTGATACTGTTGATGCCCCTAGCTCAATCTCTCTCATGGTGAATGGGGAGATGAGCTGGGCCAAACCAAGTGATGGCTTGATGTCCTCTTTTTAAAAAATTAATTGCCTATAATATTTCATCCTCTTGGTTCATTACATATTGTCCAATCACCCAGTGCTGACCCTTCTCCCCAGACCAGCCAATTACAATACTTATTTCCAAAAACAATTGTTTCTATTACAGGTTTGGTCCCTTTACCAATTTCCCCAAAATCTTCTCAAAATCATCTTTTTAAAAATAATCCCCTTTTAACCTTTATGTTTTCTGTCAGGTTATCATTTATTGCAATGTCCCAGATCTCCCTATACCACTCTTCCAATTGGCACTCCCCTCTTTATTTCCATTTTTTAGCTATTAACAATCTTGCTGCTGTTACCAGATTAGCAATTAATTCTTTACTTCTTTATAATTCGTCAGGATTGGGAGACCTGAGCTTAGGGAGAGTTCAGGCCCCAACCTGCCATGAGATTGCACCGACCTTGCCCCAGTTATTTGGTGACCTTGGCTCCAGCTGCAGAGCCCAGCTGAGTCGGGCGGGGAGTGACGTAATCTCCAGACGTGTGTGTGGCCCGGAGTGGAAGTGAGGTAACCTCCGAGCCTGGACATTGGACAATTGACTCATAACGCCTGACCATGGGGCCATGAGGTCACATCCCTTGACTATGGGATATGCTGAATCACCGGATATGGTGCAAATCCCTGCTTGGACATTGCATGGACAATGGGAGGCCTGGGTATATATGTGGTGTTTTGGTGGTGGGGACAGTGCTTTTGCTTCACATGTGTCGTACCTTACAATAAAATCGTGTTGGACTCATGATACAATCTAATGCCGTGATCCTACCGAGTATTGAAGAGTCTGGTACAGAAGCAAAAGCCCTTTTTCAACTATCCCAGCAATGGAGAGGTTGGCTTGGAGAGAGGAGGAGTATATTGATGATGGACTAGTTCTGAGGAAATCCGGCGCATGAGGGGATTGGACCACCCTTGACCAGGTGGGGTGCCCGGATGAGTGCCAGAGATGATGTATGTGCGGTTGCCCAGAGGATGAGTTTGGAGAAGCGGAGCGACTGTGGGAAGCTCAGTGAGCTTGGAAGTGGCCCACGAAGGAGAGAAGCCGCTGTGGCTCCAGACAGGCAGAGGTCTGGAGGACTGAAGGATCGGAGGAACTGTCTGGAAGGACTGGTCAGTTCTGGGGATCCAGATAAAAGGACCAGGAGACTGTGTCAAGGACAGGCCAGCTCAGATGGGGGTCCATGGGCCGGAGGAATCGCAGAAGCTGTTCCGAAGGACTGGCTCAGGCGGATCCAGAGGTGCGTTGGCTCAAAGAGGACAGCTTCAAGGACAGCTGTAGTGCAGATGAACCTGATGGAGTGTGGTAGTGAAACCACAGAACCTGCATCACCTTCTGATTGTGAAGTGATGGAAGGTAAGATGGAAGCTATGGAGCAGACCATGAGAAGGGATGTCTCGGGCCATGTTTCCAAGAGAGCCGATGGAGTCCATGTGGAGGTCTTCGAGGAGGAGAGACTTCACTTACTATTCATGGATGGATGGTGGAGTATCGGTGGAGCGGCCCTAGATCTCCCTTTGGGAGTAGGGACCATTGGCGGCCATCCAGGAGGAAATCCGGCTCAGATGAGGTGCCCTGCGAACCCGGCTGGCATGGGGAAGAGGTGCATTAGGCCAGAGGTCCTCAAGGGAGGGAAGGTTGTCCCAGGGAGTTTGGGGCCCATGAAGAAAGAGCCATCACGGGTTGAATTTGAAGGTGAAGCCTGCAAAGTGGCCTTTTTGCTGCTGCGGTGTAAGATCAATATGGAGGACTACGGTCACCTTTATCCCAGCGATAGCAGCCGAGTGTGGGCCATCGGAGCAGTGTTCAAAGGGAAGGGCAGCTGACTGGTATGTCCAATGCCATGACCGCCGGACCCGTGTTTAAGATCTGTGAAAGATTTTTTTGGTATGATTCGAATAGGTTTCGAGATCCATTGAGAGGATTAAACCTAAGGAAGCGCTGCGCTGCCTGACCCAGGGTTCCCGGTCCGCATCGAATATGCGGAAGAGTTTATGGGGTTAGCTAGAAAAATTCGCCGTAATGGTCCCAGCTACCCTACTTGAATTGTTTAAAGACGGATTGCGGAAGGAGATCCTTGAGTGGTGTCTGGCACGGGATGATCCTTGGCTTAATGCTGATGGGTGATCCAGTTGGCCGCCAGTGTGGAAGGAATCCTTGCCCATGGTGCAGCGGCGCCAAGCTTCCAGCCTGCGAGATCCAGGGGGGTCCAGCCAGTGTTGAAGGGCGATTCCGAGAGGGAGAGGCCCAGGACGCGGTGGTGACAACCGATCCAGTGTTATGAGAGGCCAACGATGGGACGGGGCCCTGCTCTCATCTTGTTCTCAACCCGGCCATTTTGCGTCCCAATGCCAGTAGAGGCAGGTGCTGGAGCCAGTGAGGTGGCCTCTGCTAAAGCAGCAAGTGGGGGACAATGATGATAAAAAGTGTTAGCGGAGTCTCTCAATATACAATGTACCTTGGGATTACAGACAAAGGGGGATAAGATTGTGGAAAGGAAAGCTTTAGTAGATCATGGATGTTCGGAGAACATTATGTCCCCAGGATTGATAGGGGATTTGGGTGGGGGACAAACCCTTAGAAACGCCCCATAACTTTGCTCAGTTGGATGGGTCATTTATTGAGGGTGGCCCGTTTCTCTGTGGGGACTAAAGATTTGAAGGGTCGGGTGGGGACCCTGGGAGGGGGACATTGATTTTGTGGCAGGCCCTACTAAAGTGATATGAGGTGGTGTTGGGGATGCCATGGCTAGAGCAGGCGAACCTCAAGATTGATTGGAAAACAGGAATTGTACAATGTGCCCCTAATAAAGAGAAGGAGGGTAAGAGTGAAGTACAAGGGTGCCTGTAGAGGCTGGGGATTAAGTGCAGATGTGTTTAATCCGGTTTGGCTCAGGGTCTTCCCCCTTCTAATGTACAGTGTAGTATAGAGGCTGGCGAGGGAGCTGTTTTTACCTGAAACCCAAAATATATGCCATGACAGTGAAGGAGAAGGAAGCTTTGAGGAACAAATAATAGACGGGTATTTCTGAGCAAGGGGTTTATTCGAGGCCAGGCTCCAATATGCCCCAGCTTTTGTTTCGTGAGAAGAAGGATGGTGGTAGGTTGCGGCTGTATTGATTATAGAGGTTTGAATGCTGTTAAGGTACTACTAATTGTTATCCTTTTACCTTTGATCAAGGATTTGCTAGGTCAGCTGGGAGGTGGTAAGGTTTTTGGCCAAGTTGGATTTGATTGACGCAAGCTTCATATGGTGAGAGGGAAGAGGAGCGATCAATGAAGACTTCAGCCTCTGCCCCTCGGGCTGTACGAATGGGTCGTGATGCTATCTGGCCTGGCGGGGCTCCCGGTATTTTCATGCACTAATAAATGAGGTGCTGCACCCCCTTTGTATATGGGTGTTTTAGTATTTGGATGATATTGTGATTGTGGACGCACTAGAGATGACATGTTATTTGGTGAGAGGTGTTGGGAGAGGTTGGCATGTTTAGTCTGTATGTAAAATTGAGTAAGTGTGAATTTCTAAGTGTAAGGCTCAGATTGATTTCTTGGGATATAGGGATTAGCGGGGATGGAGTCGCAATGGATCCGCTAAGGTAAGTGATGTGTTGAATTGGGAAGCTCCAAAAGAGACCTCTACCAGAGGGGGTGTGCCGCAGGCTCTTCTTAGGGCTGGCCATGACGCACTTTTATATCGAGTTTTGAAGCATAACCTCCGCTTACGGAGTTATTGAGAACCAAGGGGTGGTGGTGGAGTCAAAGAGACCAAGTCTCCAGGTGCTAAGCTGGATTGACGAAGGAATGTCAGGTATGCCAGGCATTAAAGAAAGCTTTTACTGATGGACCTTATTAATGCATCCGATGTGGAAAAGCCCCTTCGTGGTGCAGTGCGATGCGTCTGCTTGGGCTTATGGTGGAGCAAGTTGCAGTGATGAGCGAGGTAGATTGAAGCCGTGTGCTTATTTTCAAGCAGTTTGAGAGCATGAGCCGAAGTGGCCAGTCTGGGAAAAGGGAGGCGTTTTGCTGTAGCGGAATGCTTTGCAAACGTGGCGGCAGTTTTTGGAAGGTGCTGCTTTCCCTTGTGGTGATGACTGATCATCAACCTCCAGTATTTGAGGAACCCCTGGTAGTTGTCTCCCTAAATTGGTGAGGTGGGCTCAGCTTTTCGCTAGGCTTCTGATTCTTCGCCGCAGCATATAAGGGGCAAGGAGAATGGTGGCTGATGCTTTGTCCCGGTATCCGAGTGTAGGAGAGAATGAGCTGCATAAGTCCGGAGAGGTGTTTTGGGTTAGGGAGCATTGGGGTCTGGCTGTGCAGACAAGGTCCCAAACGATGTGTGAGGTTAAGTAGCTGAAGCATGAGGATAGACGAGTGGAGTTTGGAGTTGCAGAAAGGTTATGTAGGTGATGTGTGTGGCTGCAGGAGTCATGAGAAAGAGGTAAGCCATTGAATGGTTTATGGATTATGAGGTATGTGTGTCCCTCAGAGTATGAGAGAGAAGTGTACTGAGGTTGAATCACGATCATAGATCTGTTATTACATTGGGGGGTCACGAAACTTGACCCTAAAGAAGAGGTATTGGGTGGCCAGGCATGAGGGCTGGAGGTGAAGAAGCATGCAGGAGTGTTGTGAAACGTGCTAGGAATAAGGTTCCCTCTGGCGGTCGGGGGGAGTGACGTAACTCCGGGGTGGGGGGGCCCGGGGAGGGAAGTGAGGAAAATTCCTCCGAGCCTGACATTGGACAATTGCCCTCATAACGCTGACTCATGGGGCCATGAGGTCACACCCCTTTTGGGACTATGGGATATGCTAAACCCCCGGGATATGGTGAAACCCCTGTTGACATTGCATGGACAAGGGGGAGGGGCTCGGGGTATATAAGGTGTGTTTGGGTGGCGGGGGGTTTTGCTTCACATGTGTCGACCACAATAAAATCGTGTTGGACCGTGATACCCAGCGTGATCCTTACCGAGTATTGAAGAGTCGTTACATAACATTATAAATAAATGACAGCAGTGTATTCCGGTTTTTCTGTTATCTCTATTTGGGTGGTTCTTATTTCTTGAATACATTTCCCAAAATTCCCTGAACATATTTAAAGCCCCACCACATGTGTATATATGTCCAGTTTTGACAGCCCTCCAGCACTGCTTAGAATGTTTTTATTGATTTGTTTAATCCGATTGGTGTGATAACATCTCCACACACATTGTAATAATTCTCTTTTATTCTTATTGACATATTTTAATATACGCATATTCCACATTCCTTTCCAGTTTTGAGGGTGTATTACTTTATTACAATCTGACTCCCACATTCCTTTGAGGTGGTCTTGTTCCTGGACTCCCTCCAACAGCATTTTGTAGATGTCACTTGTTATACCTTTTGTTCTTTCTTTTCCTTCCTTGTCCCCCTTTGGCTAATAATTTCTTCAAATTTGGTAAGTTCTCTATCTCTTTACATTTCTTTCATATTTCCCTTAACCATCTTTCAAGTTGTAGAACTTTATACCATCCAATATTTCCTCCTGATAACTGGACCTTTATCTCATCTATATTTTTCATCTCTGATTCCCAATCTTTTAATTTCATTATTCCTTTTTCCTTGAATTCACTTTTTGAGATTTATGGGGAAATTATTTGTAATCAACAGGGGAGTTAATGGGGAGATCGGTGGTATTAATCTTTCTTCATACTTAGACCATATTTCCAGTATATATTTTTTTTAAAAGGTTATTTATTTTATTATATTATTTCTTCTCTAGAATCCTAATTTTCCCTATAAAGAAAATATATTCAAGTTTCATATCTATGTCTTCATTCTCTTCTTCTAACCATTCTAAATGCTTTTGACCCATAATCCCTTCAACAATATACCAATATTATATAGTATAGTTTTAAGTTTGGTATTCACAGACCACCCTTTTTTTGTTTTTTGTACCTTTTTTCCCTTTATAATTCTAGCTTTTTTATTCTCATTGCAGAAGTGTTTTTCATATTTTGCCACTTTGAAATTTCCCAGCTGAGATTTTAATAGGTAGCATCCAAAAAAAAAGTTTATTTTAGTTAATATTTTCTTTTTTATTAAAGCTATTTTACCAAACCATGACAGTTTGAGGTTGGAAAATTTACCGGGATATCCCCTCTATTTTGTTGTTTCGGTTTTCCCCTGCCGTATATTTTTTTGGTAAAATTTTTGGGAAGACAGCTAGCTTTTCTTTCATTGATATAATGTCTTTACCTCACTTGTTTTTTTATAGTTGAATTGATTGATTGAGTTTGTATTATTTAGAGTTGCCCTCCCCCAGTGCCCGG
>JARBWK010003318.1:0-12683 GCA_030556195.1 Anolis apletophallus | reverse complement strand
TCTCAGCTGCATAAGATCTCTCTGACCAGTAGGTCATGAGTTTGAGGCCTGCCCGGGTCGAGGTGGGTGCTCGACCTTTAAGTGTAGCCTGCTGTTGACCTTTGCAGCCCGAAAGATAGTTGCATCTGTCAAGTAGGAGATAAAGGTACCACATTAAGTGGGGAGGCAAATTTTGACTGAATTATGAGGCCACTAACAGAACTCCAGGAACGCTGAGGAACGTGGAAGGAACAACAAGGGACGCTGGAACGCTGAGAGATGAGGAGTGCGTCAGCTCCCCCTGGTGGCCAGAGCTTGCCTCTGTTCGTCTATATGTGTGTACTGTGTATGTGGAAACGGCAGGGATTGTCTGCCAAGTATGTGTACCTGTAATCTGTTCTGAGTCCCCTTCCGGGTGAGAAGAGCGGAATATAAATAAAGTGTATTATTATTATATGAAGTAATTGCCCTAAGTCCCCTTGGGGAGAGAGGGCGGTCTATAAATAAAGTATTATTATAATTATTATGATCATCATCATCATCATCATCATTATCCTTCCCTCAGGAAGCTGTGTAACAACATGCTAGGCTTTCAAAACAATCTCCACAAGCAATGGATACTTGCTATACAGTTCAGTACCTTTAAATATCAATCTATACAATATATTCATCTTCAAAATGAAGTGTTGGCAGTGCTGAGATATACAAAGCTGACATAAAGACATATACTAAAAAGTACAGAAGAGCTCACAGTCTCTCGTGTGTGTGTGTATGAAAGAGATAATGCTGGGGCTAAAATTACTATAAATTACAAGATATTAAAAACTAAACCTTACCACTTAAAATAACGACACCGGGCTTCTTGCCTGTTAGACCTGCTTCCATTTTTAAATGGGTAGGCAATATCAGAAGATTCGGGGGAGAGTTTCAATTAACTAAGACCTGCTAATGGTTGTAACTGGCAAAAAAAATCACAGAATCATGGAGTTGGAAGAGAGTCCCAAGGGCCGACCCTCTTCTGCCATGCAGAAACACACAATCAAAGCACTCCTGGCAGATAACCATCCAGCCTCTGCTTAATAATCTCCAGGGAAGCAGACTCCGCCACGCTCCGAGGCAGCAGGTTCCAGTGCTGAACAGCTCTTACCGTCTTTCTTTCTGTTCTTTAAAAAGTTGACATAGTCAGAAATTCCTGTCTGATTTTAACTGCAAAGTGACAAGCTTTGCATTAGAGGAAATTGCTTTAGAGAATTGCATTTTCAATTCTTTTTTTTTTTACCTGGGAAGAGGATGGAAGAGCTAATACAAATGGATAAGGAGCCAGTGTGCATTCCAGCCTTGTTGTAAAACATAAGAACATAAGAACATAAGAAGAGCCATGCTGAATCGGACCTCAGCCCATCTAGTCCAGCATTCTGTATCACACAGTGGCCCACCAGTTGTACACGGGATCTCGAGCAGAAGGGAGGGCAAACCCTGACCTGCTCCCGACCCCCCACAACCAGTACCCAGGGAAATCCTGCCTACCTCAACCAACTCCGAGGTGGCACTTGAATGTCCTTTTCAGTAGCTACCGATACACTTGGTATCCATGAATCTGTCTAATCCTGCCTTGAAGTTGTTCAGGCTGACCGCTGTCACAACCTCCTCTGGAAGTGAGTTCCATAACCCAATGACCCTCTGGGTGAAGAAATATTTCCCTTTATTAGTCCTAATTTTCCTACCTTGGAGCTTCAGGGAGTGCCCCTAGTCCTAGTGTTTTGTGACAAAGAAAATATTTTTCTTTTATTCACCCTTTCTATCCCATGCATGATTTTATACACTTCGATCAAGTCACCTCTTAAACGCCGTCTTCAAGGCTGAAAAGACCAAGGCGTTGCAACCTGGTTTCATAAGGGAGCTGCTCCATCCCTTGGATCATTTTTGTCGCCCTTTTTCTGTACCTTTTCCAGTTCCGTTATATCCTTCTTAAGGTGCGGAGACCAGAATTGTACACAGTACTCCAAATGTGGCCTTACCATAGATTTGTAGAGAGGTAATACAACATTTGCTGACCTATTTTCGATTCCCTTTCTGATCATGCCTAGCATAGAATTTGCTTTTTTCACTGCTGCAGCGCACTGGGTTGACATCTTCATTGAGCTGTCCACCAAGACCCCAAGATCCCTTTCCTGGTTTGTCTCGGAAAGCTTTGACTCCATCAATTTGTAGGTGTAGTTGGGGTTCTTTGCCCCGATGTGCATGACTTTACACTTGTTGAGGTTAAAATGCATTTGCCACTTTGTTGCCCATTCACTCAATTTCGAGAGATCTTTCTGGAGCTCTTTACAGTCAGTTTCATTTTTAACTACCCTGAACAATTTAGTGTCGTCTGCAAACTTTGCTACCTCAGAATTCACTCCTACATCCAGATCATTAATGAATAAATTAAAAAGTAACGGACCCAAAACTGAACCCAAAACGGACCCAAAACTGAAAGACAATGAATTTTTAAAAAACCCACGTCAAACACTGAGTAATACAATTGAAGTTGCCCAATTATTCTAATAGTGTTTATTTCCACTATTTTAAAGTAAGAAAACAGGGCAGCCTTTCAATTGTTCTCTTTAGCACGCACAAAAAAAACCAAGGCTGCTTTGACAATGAAAAGGAAACAGCAGGAACTGTTCTTTGGCCAATATCACCAGGTGTGGGGACTGGAAGGAGTCAATGGTTCCAGCAACAATTGTCAATAGCTTCAAGAGTATTTGGTAGAAATACTTGTGAAAAATGCATAAAACGTACTAAGACATGGAGTCCAGGCAGGTGAGTGTGAGAATTTTGCTCATGATCATCCACATTAAATTATTCATCAGAGACAGATACTTGCAATCCCTGTAGATAAGTTACCTTTACATATTTGGCATACATCTGCTCGTCCAGAGGGAAACTCTGGACGTTCCTCTCATCTCTCGCGTGAAACGTGCCTAGCTTGATCCACTTGTTTGTTGGGTACCTGAAACAGAACAAATACCATTAGCATCTCAACTATTCCTACTTCAATTTTAAGTAGTTCGAATGAAAGCTTACCAATTAGTAGAACTTTAATTAAATTAAATTAAATGAACCAGTTATTTGTACTTCCGCCCTTCTCACCCCAAAGGGGACTCAGGGCGGATCACAAGTACACATACACAGCAAACATTCAATGCTGTTAGTATAGACGTGCACAGACAAAACAGGAGGTTTTTGTGTCGTGCCACAGGGGGTGTTGTCGCTCCATCCTCTATGACAGTGTTTTTCAACCTTTTTTGAGCCGCGGCACATTTTTTACATTGACCAAATCCTGGGGCACACCACCAACCAAAATGACACAAAATGACACGCTAACACAGTCATACATATAGTTAATATGTTTTACAATGTATTTATACACTCAGTGTGAAACCTGGGCCCGTTTCGACGAACGCAACATAGATATCCTGGCAGGAATGGCAGAAAGACACAAACTTCCCACACAGAACTCCCATAACCAACAGAAAGTGCTGAAAGGGTTTGCTTGGGAATTGGCCTTGAGTTTGGAAGTTGTAGTTCACCTACACCCAGAGAGCACTGTGGACTCAAACAATGTTATGTTGTTGTTTGTTTTTTATCCAGAATCACAATGTTGGAAGGAGGCTCACCACTTTAAGGTCCCTCAAACAGGCATGGGAAAACTCCGGCCCTCTGGGTGCTTTGGACTCCAACTCCCACCATTCCTCACAGCCTGAGGCCCTTTCCTGCTTAAGTGGCTGAGGGGGAAAAGGGCCTGAGGCTGCTAGGAATGGTGGGAGTTGGAGTCCAAAACACCTGGAAGGTCCAAGTTTGCCCGTGCCAGCTTTGGACAGAGACCTTTTCCTCCCCCTTCCTGATGTTTACTTGACCACAAAGGGAGCTGGTCGGAACGGCGCCGTTGGCAGGAGACCCAGCGAGCATATCTCATAACATAAGCTGGCAAGAAGGGAGTTGGAATCCAAAACACCTGGAAGAAGGTCCAAGTTTGCCCATGCCAGCTTTCGACAGAGACCTCTTCCTCCCCCTTCGTGCCCTTTCTTCCCCCTCCTGCCGGACACTGACTTTTCTTCTACACAGCCGCTTCTGCCGCCATTTTGGTTCAAGGGGGCAGCGTGAGCATGTTCAGGAGGGGAGGGGGGAGGGAGGGAGGAAGACGTGACCCATGCGGGCGCTTCTACGCAGACTCGCCCTAGAGCAAAGCGAGCAGAGCGAGTCTGGGAAGGGAGCCCGAGTGGAGAAGAAAAAGTGTTCGGCAGGAGGGGGAAGAAAGGGGATTGGAGGCTCCAGTGTCCCACGGCACACCTGATGATCGCTCACGGCACACTAGTGTACCACGGCACACTGGTTGGGAAACACTGCTCTATGACAAAGAGCTGTCAGGACTTCCTCATTCCAGCATTTTCTGATCTTCTTTTTCTTTATGGCATTGTAAAACACCTCAACACCAAAGAACTGGTAATATACGAAAGTATCAATAATAAACCACACAGTATCTATTACAAATATATAATGGTTTGTGCAATTCAGTTAGAGGTGCTTAGGTAAGTATTCAAATATGCATACATCAATGGTAACTTGCACTGTAACAGAAAGAAAGCCTCAAGGCAAAATGGAACAAATCAATATGCAATGGTATTCAATTAGATACACATCAAATAATTTGAGTAAAGCCTCAAGACTATCAAGTAGAATCAATATGTACATGGATTAATTATCCCAAATGACCTAAGCAAGTCACATTTGAATTAAAGCATCAATAGCATAAATACATGTAAAGACACCAAACACACAAAGCAGTACCATTGTACTACGATAAGCGGCTTAAATAAGCTCAATGGGTCATCGCCAAAGAATACGCAAAGTAATAGAAGCACTCACTGGTCCATTATCCAAGTATATGTAGGGGAGGTCCCATAGATCCAAATATATATTGAGGAAATCCCATGGATGTAGAAAAATCAAATCAGTGTCCGCGGAGGGCTGATGCAAGCCGCTAATGAGAGCGCTCCTCCGTCGTTAGGGAAATCCCCATGTAATGACGGAGGAGCACTCTCATTACCGGCTTGCATCAGCCCTCCACTTATGACACCTGGACATCCCAGAGGTATATTAACTCCACTTGCTTAACTGCTATCAGATCCCCTGAAGATAGCAGACACAAATGCAGGTGAACAGATCAAGAAGAAATGCTGCTAGAACAAGGCCATGCAGCCCGGAAACCACACCACACCCCATTGGTCCCGGCCATGAAAGCCTTCAACAATGCATCTTTTCAATTCATATTAGTATCATGAGTCATACCTGTCGCTGATAGATACCAGGAAGTCCTTGGGAGTGGATGAAAACAGCTCATGATTTGCAATATCCAGCTGCCTTACTTGAATTGGTTCACAAAGTTCAACAACAAACCTTTAAAACAAATAAAAATAAATATTATTATTTATTTATTATTTTATTAATTCAAACTTTTATACCGCCACTCCCCGGAGGCTTGGAGTGGTTCACAGCTGAATTATAACATAATAACAGAGAAACACATATTACAAGACAAACAGTTAAGGGTTAAGACATAAATCAGGGGGAGGACATGAGGGTCAAACACACTATGGAGGCAGTTGTCTGCCAACTAAGGGGGGCGACTTCCCGCTCCCAGAGTACGGCCTGAGAGGGGCTGGGGTGAATGTCATCTCTCTTGCGAACCGGGAGCCACGCACATGGGGTTCTTTGACGCTGAGAGTTCGTCACTTGCTTTAATCGCCGATGGCGAACAGTTCGTGCCAGAGGGTATGGTGGTATCGGCTTCCCCGGCACTGTTGTCATTAGATGAAGAGTCAATCACCTTAAGTGGGTCTGATGTTACATGACCCTTTGTGGGTTTAACCAGGCCACCCCTTGGTCTCCTCTGGAAGCTGGAAGAGGCGGCCGACCTCCAGGAGAGAGAATCAGCTCCCCAGAATGCCTTGGGCCTAAGTTTCCTCTGCCTATTTTGGGGCACTCGGTTGTAGGTACCATTGTTGAAGGTGCTGATATTAGTTGGCCTGAGTAAGTTGGGCATGTGGTCAGGCCCTGCAGCCTGGGGACCTGCCGAAAAGCCAGCTCCGGCTGCCTCTTTCCTTCTCTCAGAGGAAGGGCCGCTCATCTCGGAAGTCGACTGAGGAAGAGATAAGGAGGAAGCTAAAGCGGGGGGGCGCTGACGCCTCCTCCTACCCCACCTCCGGCCCCTCCTCCGGCCCCTCCTCCGGCGAGTCAGATGGACCCGTCTTCAGCGCAGGGTCGAAGGAAGGAGGCGGAGAGGGTGGTGATCCAACCGCCATTACGGCGCCTCTGGGGGCCGGCGTCGTTCCACTAGACTCGGCCCAAACCCCTGAAATTGGGTGTCGGAGGAGTGGGTATTCTTGTACAGCAAGGGACTGGATATCCATTGTGGTCTCTTCCAACTCTTATGATTTTAGGTGGCCATTCCTAAGAAACAGCATCATCAGTGACTAATATGAAGCTCATCCAGGATATCAGAGTCTGGATGCCTTTCCCTGTTCTAAGCAGGCTTCAAGGGACATGTAACTCTCCAAATGTTATTGGACAGAAACTCCCAACATTTCTCACTATTAGATACATCGGTTAGGGCTAATGGAAGGTGTAGGGCAACACAGCTAGAGAGTGGAATGTTTGCAAAAATTGTGAACTTGTGTGTGTATGTGCCAGCTGAGATTCCCATTGCTCCATATTGACTGCGGCAATCTTGGTTTCCCCCCACTGCTGCAGAAACAGTACTTACCAGATTTTTGTACTGCATGGATTAAGCATATAAAGGTCCATATTCTCCATTAGTATTGCTGACGTACTCTATGAAGAATAAGAGGGAAAAAATAAAGACTATAGTTTCCAATTCTACTCAATAACTAATTTATAATAATAATAATAATAATTATGTATTAAAGAAAAAGGAGGCAGTTTGACATAGGCAGCAAGCTTGAGATGTTTAATAATAATTAATAATAATAAACTTTATTTGTACCCCGCCCCCATCTCCCCAATGGGCGGCTCACATGAGGCCAAGCCCAAACAACAAATTACAATACAATCGAAATCAAAACATCAGCAATAAACACAATAAAAATACATACATATAAATAAAAAAACAATATACAACGAGAGATCTAAAATCACAAAGACAGGGCGGGGTGCAGGCACACATATAAAGTGTTAAAAACTCAGGGTGAGATAAGCGGAGTAGCATCCTTTATGGGGGGAAACATCCTTTATTTATTTTTATTTATTTATTTATTTATTTATTATTTCGACTTGTTGGTCGCCCCTTCCATGAGGCTTGGGGCGACTCACAGAGGTTAAAAAACACGATGAAACATAATAAAAATACAGCAAGTACAGCAAAAATACATTAAAACACAATAAAATCACTTTAGGAGCTAACATCCAATTTAAGAGCTACATAGTAGCGGGTACAGTGGGACCCCCACCTGATTCGTGACCCAATGCCCTCACCCTTAGGAAGGTTTTACAAGCCTTTCGGCAGGCTAACAGATTGGGCAGCGCCCGGATGGTGGGAGGGAGCGTCCATAATGCTGGGGCAATGGCGCTGAAAGCTCTCCTCCGTGTCGAGGTCAAGTGGAGGGGTGTGTGGCTCGGGACCGTGAGCAGGTTCAAGGATTCGGATCTCAGTGGTCTTGTAGGACTATATGGGGAGAGGTGGTCCCTTAGGTACACCAGCCCCAGACCGTGCAAGGCCTTGAAGGTCAAGACCAACACTTTGAAAGTGATCCGGTGCTCTATTGGAAGCCAGTGCAGCTCGCGCAGAACCGGCGTGATGTGGCAGCGAGATGGTAGGCCTGCCACCAGCCGAGCTGCAGCGTTCTGCACCAGCTTAAGCCTCTGGATCACTGACAGAGGAAGGCCAACATAAAGAGCATTACAGTAGTCCAGTCTTGAGATGACCGTGGCTTGGACCACTGTGGCTAGGTTGTGGCGGGACAAGTAGGGAGCCAGCTTCCTCGCCTGCCGGAGGTGGTGAAAAGCTACTCTGCTGACGGTGGAGATGTGTTTCTCCATCAACAGGTGGGAGTCAGGAGTGACTCCCAGACTTTTGACCGATGGCGACGGGCGAAGTATCGCGCCGTCCAGGGTTGGGAGTTGGATCTCACCCGCGCCCAGTGAGAAACCTCAGCAGAAAGGGCCTGATCATCATTTTTTGGGATGGTAGGGACCATCGTCAGAGACCTAATTACCTTGAACAATTGTGCTGGGCGTGATCTAGCAGACGCTATCAAGGTCGCATAGTATGAATTTTTCGCTTCCTTGATAGCGCACTCATAAGCATCCATGAAAAGCTTATAAGCTGATTTCGTACCTTCGTCACGGAGTTTCCTCCACTTGCTCTCTAGCCGTCTCTTAGCCCGCTTCATCGATTGTAGCTCCTTGGTGAACCAAGGCGATCGATTTCGGCGGGGTTGGAGAGGGCGTCTAGGGGCAATCTCATCGAGAGCATTGGAAAGTCCAACACATACTTCAATTACAAATTTGTGATTTCCACTTTTGGGGTGAAAACAAAACTCTGAGGTATCTTAAAGAGGAGTAATTTTATTCTGGAAAAATTCTGTGGGCAACAGCTGTTTCAGGTGGTCCTGACAGGGTTTTTTTGATGGTTTGTATCATGTGATTTGCTATGTCCTATATTTTGTACCTCCCACTGACTGGTGTGTTGCTTCCTTGCTTTCAAAGTTTTTCCCCTTCAAGAGCGTACTTGATCTCAGAATTACAACACACTCTACACAAACTAACAGTAGTTGGAGACCTTTTGCAGGATCTTGAAGAACCCCCTCCCCTGTAAACAAATATTGTTAAGAAAGTCCTTTGATTACTTCATCTTAGGTTTGCCATAAGTGGGCAACAATCTGAAGAAACACAAGTACCGTTACCTTTGCTTCTGGATTAGCCGACAGTATCTTAGCACCACACTCCACTGAAGCATAATTATTCCTATTTTTCTGGACCTTTTTGGTGGGATGCTGACCTCCATTGGAGGATGGGTGCATGGACTGGCCTGCATACAAGGCAAAGGATACAAGGTAAACGTTCCTCCTTGTTTTCTTCACCAAATTTCATACTAAACTTTTTTGTGAATTGGGAAGACAACCATCTGTTTTCAACAAAGTGGAAAAAGTTTGCAAGAGGAAATAGGAAAGCTCTTAACAAGTATTTATTTATTGTTCATACTTGTATACCGCTCCTTCCCGCAGGCTCAGGGCGGTTTTCATAGAAACGTACAGCACATTACAATATCATTTAATACAGTAATAATAAAACATAACCCGAACTACACTAACATGCAACTACATGACATCTACAATTAATTCTAAGATAGCAAGATAATTTAAGAAACGGCAAGATTAAAAGCTTGTCTGAATAGAGCTGTCTTGCAAGCTCTTCGGAAAGGGCCCGGTTCTTTAGCGGCACGGACTTCGTCCGGCATGGAATTCCATAAGGATGGTGCTGCTACAGAGAAGGCTCTTGAACGGGTCGTCGACAGCCGGCAGGATTGGATCGAAGGGACTACTAGGAGGTTCTGTTCTTCCGAACGCAGTGATCTCAGGGGAATATATGGGGTGAGGCGGTCCCTCAGGTACACCGGCCCTAGACCATACAAGGCCTTAAAGGTCAAAACCAGCACGTTGAAAACAATCCGGTACTCGATTGGTAGCCAGTGCAGTTGCTGCAGAATAGGTGTTATATGCTCTCGTACTGATGCTCCCGCCAGTAGTCGAGCCACAGCATTCTGCACCAGCTTGAGTTTCCGGATTGCTGTCAAGGGAAGGCCAATGTAGAGGGTGTTACTGGATCACCGTAGCCAAGTCGCCTCTGGACAAGTAGGGAGCCAGCCGCCTAGCCTGTCGCAGGTGGAAAAATGCGATCTTGCATACCTTGGAGATTTGCAGCTCCATCGATAGCAATGGGTCCAAATGGACCCCCAGGCTCTTTACGGAGGACGACGGGCTTAGAGGTTCGCCGTCCAGGGTAGGCAGCCGACATCCACTCAAACCAGGGCGCCCCAGCCATAGGATTTCCGTCTTCAACGGGTTCACCTTCAATCGGCTGGCCCACAGCCATCCAGTCACGGCTTCAAGGCATTGATGGAAACGGTCTCCAGCCTGCCCTCCATTCTCAGCACCAGCTGGGTGTGATCCGCATACTGGTGACACTCCAGACCGAAGTCGCGAACCAGCTCGGCCAGTGGGCGCATGTAGATGTTAAACAATAGTGGGGACAGGATGGCACCCTGGGGGACCCCGCAGTTCAGCGGGGTTCTCCCAGATACCATCCCTCCCACCTCCACTCGTTGTCCCCGCTCTTGGAGGAAGGAAGCCACCCATTTAAGGGCAGCCCCCCTAACTCCCGTCACGGCTAAACGGTGGGTCAACAGCGCATGATCTACCGTGTCAAATGCTGCTGTGAGATCTAACAACACAAGCAGCGCTGACCCATCCTGGTCCAGCTGGCAGAGAAGTCGGTCTGTAATGGAGACAAGTACGGTCCCCGTCCCATGCCCAATACGGAAGCCGGACTGGAAGGGATCAAGTCCAGCTGTGTCGTCTAAGAACCGTTGCAGCTGATCCGCTACTGCCCTCTCAGTCATCTTGCCCAGGAATGACAGATTCGAAACCGGGCGGTAACTGGAGGGAACCGAAGGATCTAAATTCGGTTTCTTCACTAGCGGTCTTACCATGGCCTCTTTCAAACCACCTGGAAACACTCCTTGCTCAAGGGGGCTGTTGATTATCCTTCCCAGGGGGTCTCGCAACCCCTCCCGGCAAGATCTAATTAGCCAGGAGGGGCACGGGTCGAGGGAACATGTAGTTGGTCTAGCTGCAACCAGTATCTTATCGACAGCTGCTGCGTCCAGCAGTTGGAAACGATCCAAGGCAACGGACTCTTGAGTTCCCTTACTGTATCATTCGTGGCTGGGATGTCCTGGTGGAGCTTCAAGAATGTATGCTGTATTCCAGAAAAGCATCCTAGAATTAGCCATAGTGAAAGGGGGGCAGGGGACAGTTCCACCTTGTGTCCTGTGCTATGCTAATATAATATTATATATAATCTAATCTAATATATTGTATATACATATATTTATATTATTATAATTTAATACAATATAATACTACTAATAAGATATTGTAATGATATATTTTATATTACATGTAATATTACTAATATTACAATATAATGGGATAGTACAGTATAGTAATATATAATACTGATATTGTACTATGCTAATAATATAATATACTGTATGCATAGATATCTTGTAAGCCGCTCTGAGTCCCCTTCGAGGTGAGAAGAGTGGCATATACATGTCACTGATCACTTCTCTCCATAAGAACCCTATTGGGTTTGGCCAGTCCACCCACTCCCAATCCACCTAACAGTAGCGTTGCCTGACCCACATTTTATTAGCTTCTTTGTGAGAGTATCATGGGGAACCTCGTCAAAGGCCTGACTTATATTCACAGCACTCCCTTCATCCACACAGCTTGTAACTCTACACAAAAAGACATAAGTTTCACTTGATGACCAGCTCCAGAATATTTCCAGGTATTGATGTCAGGGTGACTAGGCAGTGGTCGCTTGGGCCCTCTTTTTCTCCTTTTTTGACCTACTTCCTCCTCAGACCAGGGTTTCAGATAGATGACCTGAGTCTATTCACACCAGAACAATAGAACCCCAATGAGCAAGCAAGATAGCCTCCACCCAACACACACAAACAAACAGCCACAACCTAAGCTCAACAAACTCACCAAACTGACTCTTTATGACTGGAGAGGTTTGCCCCTAGAGACACAAGCTCGCTTTGTGCTGTTTCTTCCTCCACACCCACACAAACACTCACGTGTCTCACCTGTTCATCTTGCCCTGTGCTAGCTCCTGTACACTGAACTCCTGTATTCTAAGCTCCAGGAACCTGTACTGTATCTTTCTGGATCCTATTGGGCCGGGGAGATAGCACAGTGGTAACACAGCTGTGCTTGCAACCTGAAGGTTGCTAGTTCGATTCCCCGAGCTGGCTTGGACAACCAGCTGTTGAAGCCCTGTCCTTCTGCTCACCCAGCAGTTCGAAAGCAGCTGCGAGTAGATAAAAACCGGGAACCGCGAAGTGGGGAAGATTTTTACAGATTTATGCTGTAAATAAAACTCCTTTGCACAGAAACTTACAGAATCCTCCATGAAGCCAGAAAGCACAGCCATGTATTAAAAACTGGAATTTCAAGGGAGAATTCTGTTAAAAGTTGGACTGAAAAAAGGTAAACTCACTCTTTTCTTTTTCCACTTCCATCACCTGCTTCTTCCATTCATCGAATGTGGATGTCTCCCGGATCCTTTGGAGCGATTACAGAAGTCGGATCAATTTCTCCCATTTTTCTCTGCACAAGCCAAAAAATGTATATCAGATTTTGAGCTATTAAGGAGGTTTATTTATTTATTTATCCGGACTTAATTAGTCGCCACTCCCGTACGGCTCGGGGCAATTTGCACAAGCAGAACAACAATACAACATTAAAACATTAAAATCACAAAATTAAAACAGTTCTAAAATGGATACAGCATTAAGAGGGCCTATAGTTGTTGATAGGGCCACCAAATTAAGATCCGAAGGCCTGTTG
>JARBWK010003317.1:0-12685 GCA_030556195.1 Anolis apletophallus | reverse complement strand
TCTGTGGTGGCTACATGATGAATGGAGCGGATTTGGATTAACACAGCCTTGAACTGTGTTTTAAAAGTTCGAATTAGTGAGTTCCTAATTCTCCCTGAGAATCTGGAGCTGACCACAACTTTGGACTGAGTAAGCAGTTGTGTGGGTTCTGAGATTGAACCATCTGCAACTGTTTACACAGCCATCCTGTATTGCCCAGACTTGGGCAGTTCAGAGATGTGGGGATGGCAGTCACCATTCCTTGTCATCTGGAATGACCATAGCTAGAGTAATGAAGTAATTCAAAAAGGAGGGAGGATGGGATGATTCCTCCTTGACCCCCTCCCCTTCTCCGGTATTGATATGGTGCCCCATCCGATGTCACTCAAGTCAAGGAGTGACAGACATTAGCCACTGCCTGGTCACTGTGATTTTTTGGGGAGAAGGGGATGGTAAGATAGGTATCAGGCAGCACCAAACTGGGACATGAGAGGAGCCTCTCACAGGATGGTAACACATCTGGGCATCCCCTGGGCAACATCTCTGCAGATGGCCGATTCTTTCACGCCAGAAGCAATTTTTAGTTTCCCAAGTCACTTCTGACATGATAAAAAAGCACAAAACCTAATTTGGTGCTGCTGACTGTTCAGTACTCTTTTTTTGTCCCCACAACAGCTGGGGGACTGATAGCCAAGACCATCCAGGGGTCATTCCAGCATTCAACATTCCAGATCAGTCCTGGGTTAAAGACCCTGGGTCTCAAGATCCCTTTGCATGCTGATGCAGACTGACGTTTGAACTTGTTTTAAATACTACTGTTGAATTAAGCTAGACCTTAGCTGATATTTTTTGTATACTTCTATCCAGGCATAGAATATACCCCCTGGTGGCTGAGTGGGTTAAACCACTGAGCTGCTGAACTTGTTGACTGAAACACTGACAATTTGAATCCAGGGAGTGGGGTAATCTCCTGCTGTTAGGCCCAGCTTCTGCCAACCTAGCAGTTTGATAACATGCAAATGTGAGTAGATAAATAGGTAGCACTTCTGCAGGAAGGTAATAGCACTCCAGTCAGTCATGCTGGCCACATGACCTTGGAGGTGTCTATGGACAATGCCGGCTCTTTGGCTTAGAAATGGGTATGAGCACCACCACCACCCCTCTAGAGTCAGACCTGACTAGATTTAATGTCAGGGGAAACCTTTACCTTTATCTTTATCCAGGCATACAGAATTATCAAGGGCTATAAGTCTTTGAATATAAAGGATAAGGAGTGGGAACATTATATTGTAGAGAAGCTTAATAATATCCTGGGTCATATATCCAGTTTAGTGCTTGCCATGCAAATTGTATTTTACATAGTTTTATTAATGTGGTGCTTCACTGAATTCGTCAGCTGCTCTCAAATTACCTCTCTGCTTAAGTGGTGGCATGCAATAGAAAAGTGCCATCTACTGGCACAGGAATGTAGGCAGCAGCGCACTGCTTTCATGTTGGGCTTAAAGATACTTATTTGCTGCAGCTTCATTCTTGTGACCAATTAAGACTCCAGCCTCCACAGTTTTTATAGCTACTGTGTTAGGAACTGTGAATGTGTCCGGGGTGATCACAAAGCAAAACACACATAAACACACATGTCTACACTTGCAAATGTAAAATTAATGTTTTATAAATCCAGTGGATCAGGTTTGGGCCATGAGCATCTTGTATCCCAGAAACTGTAAGCACTGCAATTTGTCTGAATCAGAGCCCTTGCAAAATTGGAGCCAAAGCCATACATATATAAGAAAGAGGTCAAAGAACATATCCATGTTCATTTCAGAAACCAGCCAACACAATTGACTCACCACCACCTTATAATATGCAGGGTGTCCTGGGTGATTCAGGACCTGGACATAGTCCAATATACATAATTGTTTTTTGAACCGGGCTCAGTGTATTTCAAAGATAATGGTATTCACTGAGGATGCATTTGCTGCTCCCCAACGTCACTGGAATCCCAAGAGCTGAGAAAACAGCCATATGGTTTCCTTTACACATGATTAGGCTGACGGAGGAGTTTAACTGGCACAAAATTAAATGGAGCCTTATCCTGGTTTAGGAAGATAAAGCAGTAAGGTGAATGTTCCTAGTTAACTTGGTTGGTAATGCCACCTGGTGGGTTTACAAGAAAATGCACAGGGTCTATGGTGCTAATTTTGTGTTTCCTTTCAAGATTATTCAAAGCTGAGTAGAGAGATTTATAATAATGTTTTATTAAAAAGCAAATGTCTTTTAAATCTTATCAAAGCCATATCATAGCAGTTTGCAGTCTGAATCTGTGGATGTTTATAGTTGGACCATAGTTTATAGCCTCCAAATACTGCCTTCCCACCCGCTTTGTGTCTCATGCGGGGACATGAGAGAAGCCTCCCACAAGGATGGTAAAAACATCAAAAAACATCTGGCCATCCTCTGGGCCACGTCCTTACAGATGGCCAATTCTCTCATACCAGAAGCGACTTGCAGTTTCTCAAGTCGCTCCTGACATGAAAAAAAACCCTGCTTTGTATGTATGAAAGCTATTCTAGAAGAAGAAATTAAATTATGAATTAAATAAACTAGAAAATATAACTGCATTATTTGGATAGTGTAGATGCATATAATGCAGCTTGACTCCTGGGCCCCTTCTACACTGACATATAAAATCCAGATTATCTGCTTTGAACCTGGATTATATGGCAATGTAGAAGAGGCCTTCATTTATGGAAAAGGAGAACATGAAGTGAGAGGGGATGAAAGAGCTCCATATCTCGTCTTTCTGGAATTTTTGACTTCAACTTTCCCATTGTGATAGCCTTTTAAAAATACTACCCATATGTCAGGCATGTAGCCAGGGGGCTAAGGGGGCTTCAGCCCCCCCCCCCCAAATTCTCAGGGTGGTCTGCGAAAAGGCCTTACTGGTACATTATTTAAACTGTTATGTTTATTCATATCATGATCTGATCACAATGCTCATTATATCCCACATTAATGGGGTTATTGGGATAACAATACAAAAGGTTTGCTAGGGTAGACCCTCTTCCACCCAGTCTCAGCCCCCGAACCAAACTCAGCCCCTGAATCAAAATCCTGGCTACGGCCCTGCCATATGTTTAACCTTTTAAAAATCACCTATGCAATATACAAACCTGGTTTCTTAAGGATAAAGGAAACCACAACTCCAAAGTGTCTTGAGATTCCTATAAGCTTTCCAATCCTCCACTATTACAGACCACCCACTGTTCTAGTCCCCCTGGATATATTTCTCGCACTTGGAAGCTTTCTTTTAAAATTACAGCAAGAGCATTGCAATAGAAACTATTAGGAGGGTATAAAAACTGAATTATGTTAATGTTAATATCAGATCAGCCACATTGGAAAAAAATTAGAAGCAGGGGAGGGTAAGGTTAGACTGAGCTGGAAAGATTCCTTATCTCCACAAACAAGGATTTAATCTGCCTCAACCAAGCACCCCAGAACAGTGTAGTGATGTAGCATTTGACTTGGGCCAGGATCATCACGATTCATGCTCACTCTCTACTCAAGACACGAAGCTCATTGTGAGCCCTGCGTGAATCACTGATCTCTACTTAAGCTGCCCTGGGGTTGTTAAGATAAAACAAGAAAACTCATTTTATCCATTTCTCCCTGATCTACATGGGACAAAAACAAAATCCCAAGGTGGATCTAAGATCTACTGAATCCCTGAAATTTCTGAGAATACAAGATAAGGACCATCACAGGCTGGAACAGGACTTCCCTTTGGCTCTTGTGACCTTTTCCTTTATTTATTCATTGAGCAGATTATTATTTCATTTTTGGTTTTTGGTTTTATAAATGCTGAATTCCATTTTTTTGCATGGGAAAAGACCAAGCTATACTTCTAATAAATAATAAAATATAAACACTATGCTTAGAACCCAAATTACTCATACATATTATTTTCACATTCTTAGCAATGTTTCTTCAGATGTTAATACATTTCATTATATAAAATAGGAGTCCCCTGTGGCGCAATGGGTTAAACACTTGTGCCGGCAAGACTGCTGACTGAAAGGTCGGAGGACCGAATCCAAGAGCGGGGTGAGCTCCCATCAGGGGCGGATTTACCATTAAGCAAAGTAAGCACCCGCTTAGGGTGCCACGTAGTCAGGGGCGCATCTGGCCGCCAGGTTCCACGCATGTGCCATTGCTGCAAAGGGACTCCAGCTGGACTGAGACGCCAATCGCCCAAAATGCTCCGGCTCTGTCCCGGCTGCAAAAAGTTCCTCCTTTTCAGCCTCACTTAGGGCGATTGGTATCTCGGTCCATCTGGAGTCCCTCCGCAGCAATGGCGCATACGCAGAACTAGCTGGCCCAGCGCATGCGCACGCTCCACGAGGCCGGAGAGCGAGGGGGTGCCGAAATAATGTTTGCTTACCATTTTAAATTACCTTAGTCCGGCCCTGGCTCCCATCTGTCAGCTGCAGCTTTTCATGAGGGGACATGAGAGAAGCCACCCACAGGATGTAAAACATCCGGGCATCCCCTAGACAATGTATTTGCAGACAGCCAATTCTCTCACACTAGAAGCAACTTGCAGTTTCTCAAGTTGCTCCTGACGTGAGATAGAGAGAGAGATAGAGAGATAGAGAGATAGACACAATTGTGATTGTGTATTGTTGAAGGCTTTCACTCTGTTTTGACTGTAATTCTCAGAATAACTATGTTAGATAGGACATGAGCAGGAACAAAGTCCATTATTGGATTGCATATCCACAGCTTCCCAGTCAGAATGGACACCAGTATTGAGAGAAAAAAAATAACTTTTTCAGAATCTGTCCCACGCCACAGGGCCACAAATCATGGTTCTTAAAGATAAATCCAATATCCTTAGTCCTTGCATTGACCAACAAGAGAAGTGAGAAAAATGTAGTGCCACTGCCACCTCAGGCCAGATCAAGGAATTTTATCAGCAATAAACAGATGAATAACAGATACCCGAAAAGCCATTTTACAATTACATTTTTGTCCTTCTGTCCCAGCCTCTGTCGCTAATTATTATTATTCTCCTACCTTCCTTTAATTTGTTTGATTTTCTTTCAAATCAACTCAATGAGTTTTAAAGATCACAGAAGACCTGATTCATTTCCAAAAGGAGAGAAAACACATTTTCATAAATATTCAGCTCGGAACTTCCCTTCTCTCATTACCAAGGCCAACAACTCCTTGATGTTTTTTTAAAATCCAAAAGACTATTTTTCCCAGATGATATGGTCATTCTTCAGTTTTCAGGCTTTGCGGTTACTAATCACTCATTGGAATGAGAGAGCGTGGCTATACCAGCAGGAAACAGGGCAGTCAGGTGTATACATGTGCCACTTGAATTAGTAATATTTCCTGAAATGAAAGCCAACAGTATTTTCACGTCTCTACTCCCCTTTCCTTCCTTCCAGCTTCAGCTTGTTTGTTCACTGCATCCCTCCAAAATTAATGAAATAGCAAATTCTATAACCCTTGCTGTACAGGCTGGTTCCACGTAACAGTGTACCGTTCAGAGTGAACCAAAGCAAACACATTGAACCCAAGACACGTTTATCTCGGCAGAACACTGCGGTTTAGGATGAATGTCCCAGCTCTTTGAAGGGGCAAAGCAAGTTCAATGCAGTTGAAAAAGAAGTTGGCAAAGATACTACAAGAGCTGTGAAAGGTTATGTTTTCTCAGAGATTGATTTTGTGTACCATTTGTGTAAACTTACCACAGTCAGACATACTTTTCTGAGAGACAAATGGTTACTGTCACAATCAAAGGCTTCTTCTATGAATAACTACTGTGTGCTGGGTAGCTGCTGCTGATGTGAAACATTGTCACCGTAAGAATTCCTCTTCTTTCAGGAATCCTAAAGGGTGGCCTCATTTAACACTGAACTTGTACATGCACACACAAACACACTCCTCTTACTCATCCCATGGGATTATAATAGAATAGCCAAAAGGAAGGGTGATAAATGGGTCAGAACCAGCATGCTATCCTCAGTGGACAACAGGCTCTTCCATCAGTTAGACTGGATGCCAACTGCAAGGCAATGATGTTGGTATAACAGATAGCCAGGAGTGGGAACTGTACAGATGACATTCTGTTCATGATGAATGCCAAAACCCTGCTATGAAATACTTAATTGTGCTGTCTGCCCCTGGAACTAGCCTGGAATAATCTTAATGTGTAAGCATATTGTCAGGATTGGGAGACTTGAGCTTGGGTGAAGTTCAAGCTCCCAGCCTGGCATGAGATTGCATCGACCTTTGCCCTAGTTCTTGGGTGACCTTGGGCTCCAGTTATATAAGACTGTGTTGAGTCATGTGGAAGTGAGGTAACTTCCACATGTGTGCAAGGCTGCAGAGGGAAGTGATGTAACTCCTCTGAGCCTGGACATTGGACAATTGGACTCCTAATGCTGACTCATGGGGCCATGAGGTCACATCCCTTTGGACTATGGGATATGCTGAATCACCGGATATGGTGCAACCCTACCTGGACATTGCATGGGCGATGGGAGGGGGGGTTGGGGTATATAAGTTGTGTTTTGGTGGCGGGCAGGTGCTTTTGCTTCACATGTGTCGTACCTACAATAAAATCGTGTTGGACCGTGCTTTCAATCTACGCGTGATCCTTACCGAGAGTTGGAGAGTCGTTACAGAAGCAAAAGCCCCCTTTCAACTATCCCAGCAATGGAGAGGTTGGCTTGGAGAGAAGAAGAATATATCGATAGATGGGATTCGGCTCCTGAGGAAATCCGCGCACTAGGGAGTGGGATTGGACCACTCTTGACCAAGTGGGTTGCCCGGATGAGCACCATGAAATGATGGAAGGTGCTGTTGCCCAGGAGGAGGAATTTGAAGAAGCGGAGCGACTGTGGGAAGCTCAGGTGAGCTTGGAGGTTGCCCGGTGAAGGAGAGAGAGATTTGACTCCAGACAGGCTGAGGTCTGGAGGAACGAAGGGATCGGAGGAGCTGTTCCGAAGGACTGGTCAGTTCAAGCAGATCCAGAAGTGTATGGGACCAGGGAGACTGTGCCGAAGGACAGGCCAGTTCAGGTGGAGGTCCGGAGGGCCGGAGGGATCGGAGAAGCTGTTCCGAAGGACTGGGCAGCTCGGGCGGATCCAGAAGTGCGTGGCCCCAGAGAAACTGTGCCGAAGGACAGGCCAGTTAGGAGGAAATGTGGTAGTGAAACCACGGAACCGGCATCACCCTCGGAGTTGGAGGTGATGAGATGTAAGTTGGAGGCTATGGAACAGACTATGAGAAGGATGTCTCGAGCCATGTCCCGAAGAGAGCCGATGGAGTCGGTGTGAGTGCCCCGGGCGGAGGAGACTTCACTTATTATTCGTGGGATGGATGGCGGACTATCAGCTGAGCGTCCTAGATCTCCTTTGGGAGTGAGGATCGATGGTGGCCATCCAGGAGGAAGTCCGCGGCGGCCCCTGCATCAAGCCGGAATGGGAAGAGGTGTTACCATGCTTGAGGTCCTCATGGAAGGGAAGCGCTTTCCCAGGAATTCGGGGCCCGTATGAAGAAGGAACCATTGCGGGTTGAGTTTGAAGGAGAAGCCTGTAAAGTAGCCTTCTTTGCTGCTGCGGTTCAGGACCATATGGAGGACTATGGTCACCTCTATCCGAGCGACAGCAGCCGAGTACGGGCCATCGGTGCGGTGTTCAAAGGAAGGGCAGCTGAGTGGTATGTTCAATGCCATGACCGTCGAGACCCATGTTTGCATTCTGTGGGAGCCTTCTTACAGGCGATACGAAGCCGGTTTCGAGATCCATTGGAACGAATTAAGGCGAAGGAAGCGCTGCATTGCCTGACTCAGGGATCCCGGTCGGTCACTGAGTATGCAGAGGAGTTCATGGGTTTAGCTGGAAAAGTTGCAGAGTGGTCTCCAGCTACCCTATTGGAATTATTTAAAGACGGTCTGCGTAAGGAGATCCTGGAGTGGTGTCTACATCGGGATGATCCTGGAGATGTTGATGGCTGGATCCAGTTGGCTGGCAGTGTCGAAGGAATTCTAGCCCAGGTGCAACGGCGTCGTTTTCAACCCATGAGGTCCAGAGGATCCGGTCGTGGTGTTGCGGAGGGGCGATTCCGTGGAGGAGAGGCTAGACGTGGCAGTGACAACCGATCCAGTCCAGTGAAAAGGCCATCGAAGGGACGAGGCCTTTGCTTTATTTGTTCGCAACCCGGTCATTTTATGCCCCAGTGCCGACAAAGGCAGGCACTGGAACCGGTGAAGGTGGCCTCCGCTAAAGCAGCTTTTGTGGACAATGATGATGGGAAAAGTGTTGGGGTGAGCTCCAATATTCAATGTACATTGGGTTTGATTAAAGGAGATGGGATTGTGGAAAGAAAAGCTTTAGTAGACTGTGGGTGTTCAGAGAATATTATGTCCCCGAAGTTGATTGGGGATTTGGGTGGGAGTACAAAGCCCTTGGAAACACCTGTAACATTTACGCAATTAGATGGATCCTCTATTGAGGGGGGCCCTTTCTCTGTGGGGACTAAAGATTTAAAGGGTCGGGTGGGACCCTGGGAGGGGGACATTGATTTTGTAGTGGCCCCCATTAAAGGTCATGAGGTGGTATTGGGGTTACCGTGGCTTGAGCAGGCTAATCCCAAGATCGATTGGAAGACGGGGTGGTACAATGTTCCCTAATGAGAGGGAGGGGTTAGGAGTGATGTACAAGGGGTGCCTGCTGAATACTGGGATTATGTCGATGTGTTTAACCCGATTTTAGCTCAGGGTCTACCCCCTCCCGCAACGTACAGTGTAGTATAGAAGTTAAGGAAGGGGCTGTCCTACCCAAGCCTAAGATATATGCCATGACTGTGAAAGAGAAGGAAGCGTTGAGGGAGCAGATAGATGGCTATTTAAGAAGAGGATTTATTCGGAGGTCTGAGTCTCCCATTGCAGCGCCAGTGTTGTTCCGCGAGAAAAAGGATGGTAGTCTGCGGATGTGTATTGATTATAGAGGTTTGAATGCTGTGAGTACCACCAACTGTTACCCTCTGCCACTTATCAAAGATTTGTTGGGGCAGTTGGGGGGTGGAAAGTTTTTTACAAAGCTGGATTTGATTGACGCGTTTCACATGGTGCGAGTGAAGAGGAGCGATCAGTGGAAAACTGCTTTCTCTTGCCCCCTCTACGAATGGGCCGTGATGCCATTCGGTTTGGCCGGAGCTCCCGGTATTTTCATGCAGTTGATTAATGAGGTGTTGCACCGCCTTTGTATAAGGGGTATTTGTATATTTGGACGATATCGTGATTGTGACGCGTACCAGAGATGAGCATGTTTGTTTGGTAAGGGAGGTGTTAGAGAGGCTGCGGCAGGCGAGTCTGTATGTAAAATTGAGTAAGTGTGAGTTTGGCAAGAATCAGATTGATTTTTTGGGATATAGAATTAGCGAGAGTGGAGTTGCGATGGATCCGGCCAAGGTGGATGATGTGTTGAGCTGGGAGGCTCCGCAAACCCGTAGGCAATTGCAGGCTTTTTTGGGATTGGCCAATTTTTATCGCACCTTTATAGCGGGATTTTCAGAGATAACTCTTCCGCTCACCGAGTTACTGAAGACCAAGGGTAAGGGCGAGTCCAAGAAGACTAAGTCTCCAGGGGCTAAGTTGGAGTGGACGAAGGAATGCCAGGAGGCTTTTGTGAAGTTGAAAGGAGCATTTACGAATGGGCCATTGTTAATGCATCCAGATGTGGATAAGCCGTTTGTAGTGCAATGTGACGCTTCTGCTTGGGCGTATGGTGGAGTATTAATGCAGGAGGATGAGCAGGGTAGGATGAAGCCATGTGCGTATTTTTCGAAGAAGTTTGGGGAGCATGAGAAGAGATGGCCAGTGTGGGAGAAGGAGGCGTTTGCTGTGCGCAACGCTTTGCAGACGTGGAGGTGTTTGCTAGAGAACATTGGGGTCTGGCCGTGCAGACAAGGGCGCAGGCGGCGAATGAGATTAAGAAAGAAGAGGGAGTAGTAGATGAGTGGAGTTTAGAATTGCAGAAGGGTTATGTAGGTGATATGTGGTTGCAGAGCCATGAGAAGGAGTGCAAGTCGTTGAATGGTTTGTGGATTATGGGAGATAAAGTGTATGTCCCTCAGAGTATGAGAGAAAAGGTGCTGAGGTTGAATCACGATCATAGGTCTGCTGGACATTGGGGAGTCACGAAGACTCTGCTGGCCTTGAAAAAGCGGTATTGGTGGCCAGCTATGAGGGCTGAGGTGAAGAGATCTGTGGAGTGTTGTGAGGTGTGTGCCAGGAATAAAGTTCCCCTGCGGCTTCGCAGGGGTTGATTCAGGTGGTAGTTACTCCTGTGAGGCCGTGGACGCATGTCAGCACTGATTTTGTGGGGGAGTTGCCTTCGAGTCGAGGTTATAAGTACATTTGGACTGTGCTGGATATGTTTTCGAAGCAGGCCCATTTTGTGCCATTGAAGGGATTGCCTTCTGCGAACGTTTGGCGGAGTTGTATGTGCAGCATGTGTACCGGTTGCATGGGTGCCCGGAACAAGTTTTGAGTGATCGTGAGTGCAGTTTACTGCTCAGTTTTGGGAGCGGTTTTTGGAGGTGCTGGGGGCTCGAGACGTCTTACGACTTCTTATCATCCTTGTTGTAATGGCGGCGTAGAAAGGACGAGAAATCGTTAGGGGCTTATCTACGCATTTTTAGTAATAAAGAGCAAACTAATTGGTCTGATCTGTTGCCCTATGCTGAAGTGGCATACAATAGCTCTGTGCATTCATCCACCGGAAGGTCTCCTTTTGAGATAGTCTATGGTCAGGAGGTGGCTCCTTTGCCCCAGCTGTTGGAGTTGGGAGGGGAGGAGAAAGTGGAGTGGAAGATACGAGCCTGGGAGGATTGGAAGGAAGTAGCGGAAGCTTTAGGGAAGGCACAGCGTTCGTATAAGATGTTTGGTGACCGGAAGAGGCGAGAAGGGGAGGAGTATAGTGAAGGGGATTTAGTGTGGCTGTCCACACAGAATTTGAAATTGGGTTATCCATCTAAGAAATTGGGTCCGAAGTATATTGGGCCTTTTAGAATTGAGAAAGCAGTAAATAAGGTCTCCTATACCCTTCTGTTGCCTAAGAGTTTAGGGAAAATTCATCCCACGTTTCATTGTGGTCTTCTGAAAAAGTATGTGGGCCCCTTTCATCCTCCGGATTGAATGATGTTTTGTTTTACAGGGGAGGACGTGGTGGAGGAGGCCGTTATGTCAGGATTGGGAGACTTGAGCTTGGGTGAAGTTCAAGCTCCCAGCCTGGCATGAGATTGCATCGACCTTGCCCTAGTTCTTGGGTGACCTTGGGCTCCAGTTATATAAGACTGTGCTGAGTCATGTGGAAGTGAGGTAACTTCCACATGTGTGCAAGGCTGCAGAGGGAAGTGATGTAACTCCTCTGAGCCTGGACATTGGACAATTGGACTCCTAATGCTGACTCATGGGGCCATGAGGTCACATCCCTTTGGACTATGGGATATGCTGAATCACCGGATATGGTGCAACCCTACCTGGACATTGCATGGGCGATGGGAGGGGGGGTTGGGGTATATAAGTTGTGTTTTGGTGGCGGGCATATGCTTTTGCTTCACATGTGTCGTACCTACAATAAAATCGTGTTGGACTGTGCTTTCAATCTACGCGTGATCCTTACCGAGAGTTGGAGAGTCGTTACACATATTTCCTATTTCCTTCTTGAATTTGAAGCTGTCTGGTGCAGTCATGATAATAAAATATCTGACCTAATAGTAAAATATCTAACCTAAATGTTTCACACATATACTGCATCTAACAATATAGCATGGATCCTCAGCTTTTTTTTCTTCAGTGCCCAAACTTCTGAACAAAGAGAGCTCTAATCTTTTTATTGAAACTCTTTTCATTCATTCTCATGAAACAAGTGTGTTGGAAATATTTTTATGTTGTATTTTGCTTTCCCCTTTGCACTCATTCTTCACATTTATCTTTACTCAATAACATAAAAAGGATCAAAAAAACTTTTGCCTGTTTGGGTGCTATTTGAAGGATTTGATTTTTTTGGATACTTTCAAGAGAACCGTTTTATACCCTGTTATGTTGTCTATGAACTGGCAAAGCAACACCAGGCCTGCAGATGTCTCTGCTTGAAGGACTATGTGCCCTTAAGATAAGTTAAGTTGTATTTGTCATATATTACTGCCATGGTCCCATATTATTTATTTTTTGATTTGAAACTCTTATATCCCAATCTTCTCTACCTCCATAGATTGACTCAGACTGGCTGACAGCAAGAATTCAATGCTAACATTAAAAATCTAAAATATTATACATCAACAGTGAATCAACAATACATATAGAATAAAATACATATAAGCCATTTGCCAGCACTTTGAATTGTGCTTGGAAGCTAATTGGCACAATAAGGAAGTTGTGCGCTCCTTGTACTCCGTTCCCATCAGTAGCCTGGCTGCCAAGCATTGGACTTATTGCAGCTTCCGGGCAGTCTTCAGAAGCAACCACATGTAGAGAGCATTGCAGTAATCTATATGGGATGTTACCAGAGCGTGGACCACCGTGGCCAACTCAGATTTCCCAAGGTATGGGCGTAGCTGGTGCACAAGCTTTAACTCTGCAAAAGCTCCCCTGGCCACCGCGGAGATGTGGGGTTCCAGGCTCAGC
>JARBWK010003316.1:0-12689 GCA_030556195.1 Anolis apletophallus | reverse complement strand
TTCTATGCTGTCCTTTTTTATCCCTTTAATATCTTGCTGCATTCCTTCCATTTCTTTCTTCATCCCAGCCATTTCTGTCTTTAATTCTTCTTTTAATTCTTTTTTCATGATACCTAGTTCTTCTTTGAACAGATTTCTTACTGTTTCTTGCATCTTTTCAATATTTTCCTTGAATTGGTCCTGCAGATCTTCTTTCATTTTTTGTATTTCCGTTATCACATCTTTGCCTGATGGTTCGCCTGGTAGAGAGTTCCTCCTTGAGGGGGGCATTGCCAAGTTCTTATTAGGTTTACCCATAGTTGTAAATTTGTCCATCTTATTCTGCCCTTGAAAAATTGCCTTGATTGTAGACTTGGTTTCAATTCTCTTTATTCTTCCCTTTATCTTCCCTTTAGAAATCCTGGAAGCAAACTCCCGCAGATACCAAGGGCCCTTTATCTTCCCTTTTAATCAGATCTCTTTTCCAGGAAGACTCTTACCTTCTCCTTGTATCCACCCGTTTGCCTCTTCAGCCGCACGATTGCCCTTTCTTTTCCAAACTTTCCTTCTTCTTCCTGCTTTTGCAGCACTTTTCGCTCTTGTTGGTGCTTTCCCGCACTTTCCCGCTTTCCGGCAGGTTCCTCTTCGTTGCGCAGCTCTTACACGTCACCACGCCTCGTCTCCTCGTCTCCCGCCCCTGCGTCCTGCGTCTTGCGTCTTACGTCCTGCGTCGTGCGTCCACGTCACACCGCGCTTGCGTCAGGGCGTCAGGGCGTCAGAGCGTCTCTCCTTACGTTTGGCGTCCGCGTCGAAGCTCTTCCCTATCTCCCACCTCCGAGGTCGCTGTCGCTGTTTTCTTAAAGGGACCGCACCCGGTAAGAGTTCCTTCTTTTCTTTTGTATTACCTCTTCTCTGGAGATTATAGTTGGCTTGTTGTCCTTTTCTTATTTATTTCCTTTTGTCTTTTATCCTCCTTAGCCACTTATATATAGTGGATAGTAAGGTAAGGCCTAGGGGTCCGGGAGTTGGGACGGACCTTCCCTCCTCTCTCTCCTTCTCCTATGGCCTCTTTTCCCTTTCAGCCACACTGAGGTCTTTCCTTACAGGGTCGGCATTTCCATTCCCTGCTTCCTTTCCACTAAATATTGAATCTCTCTTCAGTTAGGTCCTCTAAAGTTTAAAAAGGAGGCGGTCGGCTTAACCACCGCTTTCGCGGCGTGTTCCCCTTCCAGGTGGCTACTCCTGCCTCTGTGCCGAGTCTGGCAACCCCCCTTGAGGGGAGGCTACCTTGCCCGGAGCTACCGGCTAGAGCTTGCCAACAAACCGGACCTCTTCCCCGCCGGTTTGTGGAGACCTAGGTCAAACCTTGGTTCACCTTCCTGCTGATAGGGGACCAGGACCCTCTGAAAGCCCTCGGAGCTTCAGACGCCTGCTGCAGCCGCCATTTTGCCTCCTCCCGGAAGTCACGTAAATTGCAATTGTAAATATGGGACGCTGTTATCTCCATACAACGCCTTGATAAAGCCAACAGGCGAAACGGTTTTTGTGGCCGAAAAGTTAGTGAATGCTCTCCATTGGCGTACTGCTTAACCCGATCTTATTCTGAGGAGGCTCCGAACTACCGCCTCCCGCATCCTGGAATTTTTCCCTTCAAGTCTATGATTTTCCGGACCTTCAAGAACTGCCCTGTACTCCACTGTTGAATTTACTATTGCTTCACCTAACGAAAGTGACTCTTCTGGGCACCAAGGATTTGTTTTCCCTTCGGACTTTATTGCGGATTTACACCATCGTGTATTGGAACTCTATATGTGATACGGACTTCTCCCTGATCGATTTCCTTATTGCTATTGCACATTTTGTGGGAGGATTCTTGTGTCCTTGTGTCCTGGCATACCTGCCTATCATTTGTCACATCTATTGGGTGCACGTATGTCGAAGACGGAGATCTTGTGGCCTGGTCGACCTGGGCTGGATGAGTGCCGGTTGCCTACCCTGGATGGCGAGCAACTTAGCCCGTCACCTGTTGTTAAGAGCCTGGGTGTTCAACTTGACCTCCTGCTGACCATGGAGACTCAGGTCTCTGCGGCCAGCAGGTCGTCGTTCTATCACCTACGACAGGCTAGGCGACTGGCACCCTACCTGTCCAGGGACGACCTGGCCATGGTGATCCAGGTGACGGTCATCTCAAGACTGGACTACTGTAACGCCCTCTACGTTGGTCTTCCCTTGTCGACAATCCGGAAACTCAAGCTAGTGCAAAATGCCGCTGCTCGCTTGCTGGCAGGAGTGTCAGTGAGGGAGCACATCACGCCCATCCTTCGGCAATTGCACTGGCTTCCTATTGAGTACCGAATTGCCTTCAAGGTGTTGGTTTTAACCTTTAAGGCCTTGCATGGCCTAGGGCCTGCATATCTGAGATGCCATATCGCGCCATCTCTACAGCGCCTGCACTGGCTGCCAGTCGAGTTCAGAGCCATCCACAAGATCTTGTCGCTTACCTTTAAGGCCCTCCATGGCGCCGGCCCAGCTTATTTAAAAGACCGCTTGTCCGAACCAGCTTATTTAAGGTCGCCGCGTTCAGGAAACAGGGACCTTCTCCGCATCCCAGGTGTGAGTGAGGCCCGCCTCGACACCACGAGACGGAGAGCCTTTTCCATCGCGGCCCCTGTTCTTGAACTTGATGCCGGCGGATCAGAGAGCTATCTGGGACATGCCCCAGTTCCTGACCGCATTGAATACCTGGCTCTTCCGAAGGCTTACGGCTAAGGACACCCTCCAGACTTAGCCTGAGTTACTGGAACTATTTTAATTAATCTTCCTATTCTTTTTAGCTTTTAACTATTGAACTCTTTTATGTGTTTTATGTGTAAGTCGCCCGGAGCACTGACGTGGAGGGTGACTCATAAATAATAAAATCAATAAATCAATCAATATCTGAGGGACCGCCTTGCTCCGTACATTCCTCCGAGATCACTACGTTCAGAGGAGCTGAATTTGCTCCTGGTGCCATCAATCCGCTCCTGCCATTTGTCTACAACTAGGCAAAGAGCCTTCTCTGTGGCAGCTCCTGTGTTATGGAACTCCTTCCCAGACGACACTCGAGCCATCCCAGAGCTCATCCCTTTCCATAGGGCCTGCAAGACTGCCCTTTTCAGACTAGCCTTCAACTAGGCAAACTGGCCTAGTGTATTTGCCTCATGTAACGGTACCTCTGGTTCAAGGAAATGCTATTGTATTTTATCTTGTACCTCGGGATGTGATGCGTGTTTTTATGTTTTATGTTTTATTGTACGGCCGCATGGTTGGCACATGCCGCCTGTTTTATATGTTGTTATCCGCCCCGAGCCTGCAGGGAGGAGCGGAATACAAGACCGAACAATAAATAAATAAATAAATAAATAAATAAATAAATAAATAAATAAATTGCAATTGTAAATATGGGACGCTGTTATCTCCATACAACGCCTTGATAAAGCCAATAGGCGAAACGGTTTTTGTGGGCCGAAAAAGTTAGTGAATGCTCTCCATTGGCGTACTGCTTAACCCGATCTCATTCTGAGGAGGCTCAACTACCGCCTCCCGCGTCCTGGAATTTTTCCCTTCAAGTCTATGATTTCCCGGACCTTCAAGAACTGTCCTTTACTCCACTGTTGAATTTACTATTGCTTCACCTAACGAAAGTGACTCTTCTGGGCACCAAGGATTTATTTTCCCTTCGGACTTTATTGCGGATTTACACCATCGTGTATTGGAACTCTATATGTGATAACGGACTTCTCCTGATCGATTTCCTTATTGCTATTGCGCATTTTGTGGGAGGATCGTGGTGTCCTTGTGTCCTGGCATACCTGCCTATCATTTGTCACATCTATTGGGTGCACGTATGTCGAAGACGGAGATCTTGTGGCCTGGTCGACCTGGGCTGGATGAGTGCCGGTTGTGTATTGGAACTCTATATGTGATACGGACTTCTCCCTGATCGATTTCCTTATTGCTATTGTGCATTTGTGGGAGGATCCTTGTGTCCTTGTGTCCTGGCATACCTGCCTATCATTTGTCACATCTATTGGGTGCACGTATGTATGTTTTATATATTTCTATAACTACTAAATACTTTTGATACAGTTCTTTAGCTTCTTTGTCAGTTTAAAACTATACTTGTGTTATAGCTCTGCTCTTTTGTTTGCATGGACATTCTCTGATACCTGGAGTGCAAACAGATTTCCAGATTTGAATTTCCCAAGGTTTTCTATATTGACTTCATACTGTTCAGTGTTAATGTCCTCAATGCATGCAAATTCTTTGCTCAAATAATGGTCAGTGATGTTTCTTCACTTCTCCAGACCAATTATTCTATAATTTCTTTTGCCTTTTCTCTTTCTTTTTATTCTACATTGAAACATAATTCCATGAAATAGCATTTCCCTTTATTACGGCAGAAATACACCAAATAGAAGCCTGTAAGTGCAACTATTTCTCATAAAGAGCATTTTCTAATGCAAATTGCTTTTCTAGAACTCTACAGATTCAAATTGATTTTCTTTGTATATTGAGTGTTTATGTTAATAGAGTTAAGGAGGACACTGTATTCAGGTCTATGTCTGGTATTTGCAAAGGACAAAATCCGTAGTGGTGGTTGTTGTCTATTTCGAAAAACATTCTGAAGTTGAAAAAATAATTCTTATATGTAGTTTACATTGGTAGATTTCTCTGTACATGGCACTTGTATAGATAATGTAAAGATCATGTGAGTTGTTTTTTTTTGTCCCTTACATGTAAACACTGTGCCTTCATTGTTACAGCAAGGGATTAAGATTTAATTAGATTTCTTTTAGAATATTTCGGTCTCCTTGCTTTATCACAGATATCCTATGCATTCAGATCACTCAATAAAATATGTAATAAAGCAAGAACTAAATAAAAGAATAGAGGAAGTAGAAAGAGAGACCAGTCTTTGAAGTGATGCCAAACAGATTGCAACCATAGTAAAAGGAACCTTGTCCTTCTCCTCTTAGGGCGCTTGTGACCGTAATAAAGTTTTGATTGATAGTAAAAGGAATGCCATCAGAGAGAAGGACTTTGACCAAATTATTCCATATTTTTGTACTGCTGCTAAATATTATGGTTGGTCGCACCTAAAGGCTGAACTACCTTCTACATCAGGCCTGGGCAAACTTTGGCCCTCCAGGTGTTTTGGACTCCAACTCCCACAATTCCTAACAGCCGGCCTGTTCTACATAATATATTCCACAGTGCATTCTCAGGCATGGGACAGTGAATTAAACATAATATATTCCACAGTGCATTCTCAGGAATGGGCCAGTGAATGGGAATGGGGAGCTCCCGCTGTTAGCCCCAGCTCCTGCCAACCCAGCAGTTCAAATACATACTAAAATACAGAGACCCCAACCTGCCTTTACCTCTTCTCTTCCTCTTCTTTTCTCCTATTTCTTGCCCACGGCTTTCTTGCCACAGAGAGCAAGGTGAGAGCAGCTACAAAGCAACGTGGCGCTTTGTTTCCAGCAACAGCAACAAGGGAGGGAGGGAGCCGAATGTGTCCTCCTTTCCCTCACAACAGCTCCTTCTGCAGGAAGCCCCGCCTCCCACGCAATGCCGCCTGTGACTTCATCGTGGGAGGCGGGCTTCCTACGAAGGAGCTGTTCGAGGAAAGGAGGACGCATTCGGCTCCCTCCCTCCCTTCCTTGTTGCTGTTGCCAGAAACAAAGCATCTCTGGGGCAAGGAAGCCGCGCTGCTCTCGCCTCGCTCTCTGCTTGCCGCGGGCCGGATGGCATCGCCCAAAGGGCCACATCCGGGGCCCGGGCCGTGCTTTGCCCACCCTAGGGATTCGATAAATTTATGGATGGCATGATGATCCCTCTCTTCCATAAGCTCCCTCTGTATCACTATATCACAAACATTACATTTTTGTGCTTGAAAACAGATGGGGAATCAACAAGATGGAAAATAATTCAAGTCAAAATTTAAACAAAAACAAAAGTGACATCTTAAGGGTGGGTAATGCTGTCATCTTTGTCCCACATTTTCTTTTTTAATCCCAAATTCCTTTTAAAGACAAAATTTGGAATCATTTTTAAAAACCTAAACTGAAAGGAAATTATCTCCCATCTGTATAAGCCAAAGTCTGGTAGATATTAAGATCATGTTGCATTTTTGTTAGTGAAATATGTCAAACATCTGTTGAAGACAAGACCTAACACACACACACACACACACACACACACACAGCCTTCAGAACTACTTCAAAGCCTGCCAACTGGACAGGTTACTTGAATTGGACATTGCAGAGCCAAAAAAATGGGCCAGATTAGCGAAACTAATAAATGGATGGGAATACAGATCATGTCTTATGGGGAAAATTGGGGGGAAAGTATAAAAGGAGGCCCTTTGACATCAACAATGGTATATTGGGAAAAATGACAAAATAAACTTCCAAAAAATAAAATAGAGAAGCTTGGAACAACATGGTATACCAAAGACTGAGGACTTATTGAAACCTGACAGAACAGTAACACAATGGAAGGAGATAAAAGGTAAGTGTGGGCATGGAAATTGGCTACTATGAAGAGGGTTGTCTCAAAAGCTAACAGAATGGAAGAGTAAGGAAACCACAGAAACAAATCTTGACAAAATTTCAAATGAAAAGTAGGGAAGGAGAAAGGAATTATGGACTTCATATCCAAATAATCACTGAAAAACAATACAACACAAAATATACCGTGATAGAAGTCTGGAACTTCTAATTAATAGGGTTGGTCTCTGTGGTTTAAAAATTATTTGAAATCGGATTAAATTCGTATAAAAAGTTAATTTAATGGTTTTTTGAACCATGTGCTCCAACCCGGAAGTATAATTTCTTTACAGAACCTGGGGGCCGCCATTTTCCCTAATTATTGTAATTAGATCGTATCTTCCCTCTCAGTTCTTGTAACAAGAATATTTATCTCCTCCAAAATAGCTTTTCAGGGTACTTACAGACATATCACGGCCCTTTGCCTGGTCGGAGGATAATTAAAGTAAAAGGCCTCCTGGAGGAAGTGAAGAAGCAAGGGGAACCATAGAGAAAAAACGGGGGCTCCTAGAGCGCCTTGGAGGACTGAAGGGAAAATAGCACTTTAAACATCCAGAAAATCAGGGTAGATAGAAGGAAAGGAGGAGAAGCAGAGAATAAAGGCTGAAAGAAGAGGAGGAGGGAGTGACAAGAGCACAGAGTGAAGAAGGAAAAGCTACAGAAGCATAGAGAAGAACCGGGACTCCTAGAGCACCTTGGAGGACTGAAGGGAAAATTGCCTTTGCGCGCTTTCCCTCCAACCAAGCAGAAGGGCCGCCCAGCACTGTGATACTCTGTAAGTCACCCTAAAAGCAGTTTTGGAGAAGGTTGATATATTCCTGTTACAAGAACCTCATACTGTATCTCTATCTTTTGATGTACTTTCATCAACATGCAGAAAGTTGGTGGTACCATTTCTATATGTTATAAATCTTCAGCTCCAGTCAATTGCACTCCAGAAGTGAAGGGAAATGTTTCCCCCTTCATTTGCCTGTGATGCCAGCCCTGTTTTCCTGCTGTGCGCATGTGCTGGAATAAGAACTAATAACGAATTTCGTTATTGATTACATATCAATTAAGAAATTTTTGGGATTTTTTTGTAAGTATTTCTATTACTAATATATAAAAAATCCCCCCCCCCTTGTATTTTAGAACCTTTTTTTATGGATCAACCAAGCCTACTAATTAAATTGCAATAAGAGAGAAACAGACAATTGGATATAACCAATTAGCAAACATTTAACGTTTAAGGGAATGCCATGGATAATACTTACAAAATGGTATAGAGCTCCCATGTAATTGGCTTATATTATGAGAATCTGCCCAAGAAAATGTTGACATAACTGGAAAAACCAGAACATACACCCACATGTTCTATAAAATAATTAAGAAGGAAATGGAGGAGCTATTAGGGATGCAAATAGAATGGAACAAGACACAATTTTTCATTCAGAAAATAGAGGGCATTGGGTGACTTAAAGAATGAGAAGAAATAGTAAAACACATGATGGATGAAATGTAAACTGCAGTTGTTCTAGGATGGAAGGACCAAAAGAAATGGGATTTGAAAACTGGGTATAAACATTTGGGTAATGGGTATAAACATTTAGCTGACTCCAAGACTATATTAGGGAAAGGAAAAGTTATTATAGGGCAGGTCAAACCAGAAAGGCCTGGGAAGCAAAATGGAAAGGCCTCATTTCCAGAAAAAGAGGGAAAGATAGATATACTATCCTCATGACTGAACAATTATAATAATGGATTATGTAAAGAGAAGTAAAGGGTGGAGGTTCATGCAGGGGTGGTCTAAGGTTATTTTATATGGTAAGCGAACATTACTTTGGTGCCCCCCCGTCTCTGCCCCCTCTCTCTTTGCCTCCGCCCCTGCCTGCCCAATTGCATCACGTGACGTGTTTACAGGCTTCGGCTCCACCGCCTGCAGGAGCTTCTGGGCATGCCCAGAAGCTCCTGCAGGCAGTGAAGCCGAAGCCTGTAAACACAGCAGCTGTATTCGGCACGCAGGGGCGAGGCAAAGGAGAGGTAAAAGCCTCCCTTGCCTCCGCCCCCTGCATGCCGAATACGGAGTGCTGATGTGATGTGTTTACAGGCTTCGGTTCCACCGCCTGCAGGATCTTCTGGGCATGCCCAGAAGATCCTGCAGGCAGTGAAGCCGAACCCTGTAAACATGTCAGCACTCCGTATTCGGCACGCAGGGGGCGGAGGCAAAGAGAGAGGTAAAGCCTCTCCCTTTTGCCTCCGCCCCCTGCGTGCCGAATACGGAGTGCTGACGTGACGTGTTTACAGGCTTCGGCTCCACCGCCTGCAGGAGCTTCTGGGCATGTGCAGTGGCTCCGGAACTCAACTTCAGCTCAGGAGCCACTGCGCATGCGCGAAAATCTCCGCGCATGCCCAGAAGCTCCTGCAGGCGCTGAAGCCGAAGCAGCAGCAGGGAGGTTTGCGGCAGTGTGGCCGGCGCAGCGGTGCCCCATCCAAGATGGCGCCCCATGCAGCCGCGTAGTTTGCGTATACGGTCGGACAGCCCCTGGGTTCACGGGGGGGGGGGGAGGACTAGGGAGGTGATGAGACTGGGGAAATTATATTTGTATTTTTATTAATTAATCTTTATTAAGAATATTTTCATATAAAACATATTTTAAAAAAGAAAAAGCGAGATAGCATAGATAGTAAAAGATATAAAGAAAGAAAAGGAAAAAAATATATAGTGCTAAAAACACGAGTAAAGCCAAGAGATCGAAGAAAGAAAGAGGAGAGGAAACCAAAAAAGGAAAAGAAAAGAGAGAAAAGAAAATAGAAACCGGAAAGAAAAGTTTTGGCTTCCTGAGTTCCGTTCATGGAATCTTCCTTTTCCTGTATTATAACATCAATTATTTTCATTTTTCTGTTTCTCCTCTTGCTATTCTTCTTATCTTCTTTTCATACCAGTAGATTTATATTTCTATGTTTCATATATTCTGTTACTATTGTCCAATCTGTCTCTTTTCTCGCAGTCCCTTTATTGTTAGTTATTAAGTATGTCAATCTATCCATGTTTCTTATGTCTGTGACTTTCTCTAGCCATCTTTCTTCATCCAGAATTTCTTTGTTTTTCCACATTTTGGCGTAGCAAATTCTTGCCGCAGTATTTAACATGAAAAGAAGTTTATCCGTATTTTTATCAAGCTTCTTGTCTGTTAAGCCGAGTAGAAATGTCTCTGTTTTCTGAGGTATATTGATGATGGATGAAATTTAAATCGCAGTTGCTCTAGGTTTGAAGGACCAAAAGAAATGGGACTTGAAAACTGGGTATAAAACATTTAGTCACCCAAGACTATATTAGGGAAAGGAAAAATTATTATGGGGCAGGTCAAACCAGAAAGGCCCGAGAAGCAAAATGGAAAGGCCTCATTTCCAGAATAAAGAGGAAAGATAGATATACTATCCTCATGAATGAACAATTATAATAATCATAGCAATAGCAGTAAACTGTTCCTGTGTTCAGGCCCGGATTACACATAAGCCCACCCGAGGCCATGGCTCCCTCACAGCTCGTCCCTTCCTCCCAAAGCTGCGGCATGCCACCTGCCTCAGAAGTGGCGAAATCTGAGTTGGCCGGCATGTCACGGCCCGGGAGGAGGGGCGACTGCGGGGAGATGCTCCTCTGATGCTGGGTCCCTTCCTCCCAAGGCCGCGGCATGCCGCCGCCTCAGATTTCGCCACTTCTGAGGGCGGCCGGCATGTCACAGCCCTGAGGGAGGGGGCGAACCACGGGGGAGATGCTCCCTCACAGCTCGTCCTTCCTCCCCCGCGGTTTGCCTCCTTCCCAGGGCTGTGACATGCCGGCGCCCCAGAAGTGGCGAAATCTGAGTCGGCCGGCATGTCACAGCCCCGGGAGGAGGGGCGAATTGTGGGTGAGATGCTCCCTCACAGCTCGTCCTTCCTCCCAAGGTCAGCGTACGCCGCCCGCCTCAGATTTTGCCACTTCTGAGGCGGCCGGCATGTCACAGCCCTGGGAGGGAGGGGCAACCGCGAGGGAGATGCTCCTCACAGCTGCCCTTCCTCCCAAGACGCGGCATGCCGCCCCGCCTCAGATTTTGCCACTTCTGAGGCGGCCGGCATGTTACAGCCCTGGAGGGAACAAACCGCGGGGGAGATGCTCCTCACAGCTGTCCCTTCCTCCCAAGGCCGCAGATGCCGCCCGCCTCAGATTTTGCCACTTCTGAGGCGGCCGGCATGTCACAGCCCTGGGAGGGAGGGGCAAACCACGGGGGAGATGCTCCCTCACAGCTCGTCCCTTTCTCCCAAGTGGGCATGCCGCCCGCCTCAGATTTCGCCACTTCTGAGGCGGCCGGGCATGTCACAGCCCTGAGAGGAGGGCAAACAGCGGGGAGATGCTCCCTCACAGCTCGTCCCTTCTCCCAAGACGCGGCATGCCGCCCGCCTCAGATTTTGCCACTTCTGAGGCGGCCGGGCATGTCACAGCCCTGGGAGGGAGGGGCAAACCGCGGGGGAGATGCTCCCTCACAGCTCGTCCCTTCCTCCCAAGGCAGCGGCTTCCCGCCCCCCGCAGATGTTGCCACATCGGAGGCGGCCGGCATGTCACACCCCTGGGGGGGAGGGGGCAAACCGGGAGATTCCTCACAGCTCGTCCCTTTCCTCCCAAGGCCGCGGCATGCCGCCCGCCTCAGATTTTGCCACTTCTGAGGCAGCCGGCACGTCACAGCCCTGGGAGGGAGGGGCCAACCATGGGGGAGATGCTCCCTCACAGCTCGTCCCTTCCTCCTAGGGCCGTGGCATGCCGCCCCGCCTCAGAAGTGGCGAAATCTGAGTTGGCCGGCATGTCACGGCCCCGGAGAGAGGGGCGACTTGGGGGAGATGCTCCCTCACAGCTCGTCCCCTTCCTCCCAAGGCTGCGGCATGCCGCCGCCTCAGATTCGCCACTTCTGAGGTAGCCGGCATGTCACAGCCCTGGGAGGAGGGGCAAACCGCTGGGAGATGCTCCCTCACAGCTCGTCCCTTCCTCCCAAGGCCGTGGCATGCCGCCCGCCTCAGATTTTTCCACTTCTAAGGCGGCCGGCATGTCACGGCCCTGGAAGGAGGGGCGAGCCGCGGGAGATGCTCCCTCACAGCTTGTCCCTTCCTCCCAGCAGCAGTGGCATGCGCCCACCTCAGAAGGGCGATTTAGCCACTTCTGAGGAAGCCGGGCATGTCATGGCCCCTGGAGGAGGGGCGAGCCGCGGGGAGGCCCCCGCCTCTGGGGCCACTGCCATGCACAGCGCAGCACGGCTCTGGGTGGGGCTTTCCTCTCCTCCTCCTCCTCGCGCCGGTGGGGTGGACCCGGGTAGGGGCGCGGAGGGGGCGGAGCCGTGGTGGCGGAGCTGGGTGTAGGGCAGTGCCTTTGGCCTTGGGTGGCCAAAGGCCATGATCCGGGCCCCAGCCTGTGTTGGGGGAGGAAATGATGTCAAATGGGATACAGGATTATGAAGAAAAACAAAATGAATATGTTTGGGGAACCTTTAGACACAATTATGTATAAGATTAATAAAACTTTGAGCTACAGCATATTGTATTGTGTTTAAAATATAGAAGAGAAGCAGAAACCAGGGGGAAAAGGATTAAACGCCTAACATACTGAGGTATTAATATTCTATACTGTTCCTGTACCTTGGGGTTAAGTGTAAAGAGAAGTAAAGGGTGGAGGTTCACGGGTGGGAATGGGAAGGTGAAGAGACTGGGGAAATTATACTGTGTTAGATCAAACTCTTCAAGCTTTTATCCTGCCCTCCCACAGTATTATTATGCATCTCATTATATGGCGTATACTGCATTTATCCCTTTGCTTACATATGGAAATGACTGCCCTTTCACCACTTCCTCATAGCAATGAAAATCTTCAGTATACAGCTATTTCAGGTACAATGTTGATTTGCGCTAATTACAATAATTGTGCCGCAATCACCTTCCTGCAGTATTGAAGAATAATTCCACCCCCATATAATGTTTACTTAATGTTTCAAATTTGATGCCATTTTTGAAGGCTGCATTCATCAAGCAACTTTATGCAAATTGTTAAATTGAGCTCAAGTCTTCTTTCATCTGGAATAGCTGACAGACTGTCATTGCTTTGTATATTTCTCAGCT
>JARBWK010003315.1:0-12696 GCA_030556195.1 Anolis apletophallus | reverse complement strand
CATGATTCCTGTGCAGATTGATTTGTGTGTGCCGCTGCACCAAGACGTGTGTGGTTATAGACATGGTTTAGAACCCAAAATGGCGATTCTAAAATCAAATGGGGGATTTTTATTAGTAAAAGAAAGGCTTACAAAAAAATTTCCCAAAATTTCTAAAATGTAACAATTACTAACGAAATTCGTTAGTAGTTCGTATGCCAGCGCATGCAAGATTCAGATGGTTTTGGCCTACAACTCCCAGAAATCCTAACAGCTGGTAAATTGGCTGGGATTTCTGAGAGTTGTAGGCCAAAAACTTGAATAAATCACACTGAATTCTAGATGGGACTCTCCAAATAGGAAACGAGGGAGGGAGGGAGGGGAGGGGTATTCTATCCTTGGAAGCAGCAAAAGAAAAGGAGGAGGAGCCCCCCTGGCTCCTCGCTGCCTCTCTCACCCCGATCCCGAGGAGCGAGGGCCCAAGTTTGCCCAGGCTGGTCATATACCTACATTCCATGCATGCAATAATACAGCAGTAATAACAATGGGTATAAGAAGAGGTAAAATTCAAATCGAAGTTTCTGACTGGTCCCTCCTCATGCGGTGCAAGCGGGCTCTTCTCTGTGAGCCCAGGAAAAACCAGCGTTTTCTGCTTGGGTGCACACACATACATATTCTTTGGGGGGGATTTGCTGCAGAATCTTCTCTATGAGCCCGGGATTCTGCAGCAAATTCCCCCCCCCCCCAAGAATATGTATGTGTGTGCACCCAAGCAGAAAACGCTGGCTTTTCCCGGACTCACAGAGAAGAGCCCGTTTTGCACCGCATGAGGCAGGGACCAGTCAGAATACTTCGGTTTGAATTTTACCTCTTGTTATTGTTATTACTGCTGTATTATTGCATGTGCATGGAATGTAGGTATATGACCAGTTGGATTACTTATAATATTAGGCACTTACAGTAGCATTCATTCTATTATACATTAGGTTGGTTTCTCACCCCAATACTCTTTGATGCTTTAGATCCTGGCAGGGCAGGAGAGGCAGGAAGCCTGGAAAAATGTAAACAGAGGGTTTACTCAGAAGTAAAGCCACAAAGGAGGGGCCCTTCATCCAAAGTGCCCTCCTTTGCAGATTTACCTCTGAGTAATCCTCTCTGTTTACATTTTTCCGGGCTTCCAGCCGAAAGAAGGAGCGAGTTTAGGGCTTGCCTTGCCATGATACTTATTGGCAAGGGAGGCGGGAGGGTGGTGAGAGAGAAGGAGGTGCCCCCTTACGACCTAATAACGACACTTAAGAAAATCCTGGCCCCGGTTCTATAAAGAAAGTCCACTTCCTGGTTGGCGTTCCAGGTGCGGAAATACTCAAAAGTAGCATTTCTTACGAATTTCTTACGAATCATTTCATTTTCATAACTTTTTCTCATGCCTCGTGGTTAGTATTCCCACTGTTTCAAGCAACACCAGTGTTGCCCAGTAGGCCTGGTTTAGGTTTTTTGGAGTGCTATGAAAATCAGGATAAATTCGAAATTAATTCACTTTTGAAGCGATGTAAGCAACCCGGAAGTGAATTTGGAATTTCGAAGCCACCGCCGCCATTTTCAAAAAGGAAAGAAACTCCAGAGCTTCCCACAGCACCCCCAACTTTCTTTCCCTGAGCCCACCGCCTCTTCCCAGTACTCACCATGGCACACTGGTTGAGAAACACTGATGTAAGCAACCCGGAAGTGAATTTGCAATTTCGAAACCACCGCCGCCATTTTTGGAAAGGAAAGAAACTCCAGAGCTTGCCACAGCACCCCCAACTTTCTTTCACCGAGGCCACCCCCTCTTCCCAGTACTCACCTTGCTTTTCCTCTAGAGCAGTAATTTTCAACCTTTTTTGTGCCGCGGCTCATTTTTTACCTTTACCAAATCCTGGGGCACACCACCAACCAAAATGACACAAAATGACACTCTAACACAGCAATACATATAGTTAATAGGTTTCTAAATGTATTTATACACTCAGTGTGAAACCTGGGCCTCTTTTGATGAACACAACATAGATATCCTGGCAGGAATGGCAGAAAGGCACAGAACTCCCATAACCAAGAGGAAATACTATAAGAGTTTGGTGGGCATTGACCTTGGGTTTTGGAGTTGTAGTTCACCTATATCCAGAGAGCACTGTGGACTCAAACAATGTTGGATCAGGACCAAACTTGGCATAAATACTCAATATGCCCAAATGTGAACACAGTTGGAGTTTGGGGAAAATAGACCTTGGCATTTGGGAGTTACAGTTTCTGGGATTTATAGTTGACACACAATCAAAGAGCATCCTGAACTCTTGCAACAATGGAATTGAACCAAACTTGGCCTATTGAACTCTCATTACCAACTGAAGGTACTGAAAGGGTTTGTTTGGGAATTGACCTTGAGTTTGGAAGTTGTAGTTCACCTACACACAGAGAGCACTGTGGACTCAAACAATGTTGCGTTATGTTGCTGTTTGTTTTCTATCCGGAATCACAATGTTGGAAGGAGGCTCACCACTTTAAGGTCCCTAAAACAGGCATGGGGAAACTTCGGCCCTCTGGGTGCTTTGGACTCCAACTCCCACCATTCCTAACAGCCTGAGGCCCTTTCCTGCTTAAGTGGCTGAGAGGGGGAAGGGCCCGAGGCTGCTAGGAATGGTGGGAGGTGGAGTCCAAAACCCCTGGAAGGTCCAAGTTTGCCCATGCCAGCTTTCTACAGAGACCTCTTCCTCCCCCTTCGCGCCCTTTCTTCCCCTCCTGCCCAACACTTACTTTTTCTTGCCGCTTCTGCTGCCATTTTGATCCGAGGGGGCAGCGTGAGCGTGTTCAGGAGGGGAGGGAGGAAGACGTGACCCGTGAGGGCGCTACTGCGCAGACTCGCCCCAGAGCAAAGCGAGGCAAAGCGAGCAGAGCGAGGCTGGGAAGGAGGGAGCCCGAGTGGAGAAGAAAAAGTGTTCGGCAGGAGGGGGAAGAAAGGGTATTGGAGGCTCCCATTTCCCACGGCACACCTGATGATCGCTCACGGCACACTAGTGTGACACGGCACACTGGTTGGGAAACACTGCTCTAGAGCAAGTGGAAGTTGAAGCTGGACACAGCGCCCCGATCTCAAGCAGAGTCCTGGCATTGACAGAAGGCTCGGGGGACTCGGGGAAAGCCATCCAGGTGCCCAAGGCACTCCTCCGTGGCATCTGGGGCCACGTTTTCCACAGGGAGGGGTGGCAGTGCTTTCAGAGCCTCCTCTTTTCAGCGCCGCCTTGGCCATCAGAGAAGGCACGCTTTGCCAAGGTCCAGCTTTCCCCCCAGTACTTTAACCCCCATTTCTTTCACCCCAGTTTGGCTTTCTCTGGGTTCTTGTTAGATCTTGCCTGGAGGGGTTACGTGGGCCTCTGTTGAATATCATAAACAGCTCCCTTGAGCAAGGAGTCTTTCCAGAGTGCTTAAAAGAGGCGGTGGTAGCTCCATTACTGAAGAAACCGTAATTGGACCCTGCGGTTCCCTCCAACTACTGCCCAGTGTCGAACCTTTCGTACCTGGGCAAGGTGGTTGAGAGGGCAGTAATGGAGCAGCTGCAGTCCTTTCTAGATGATGCAACATGGCTAGACCCCTTCCAGTCCGGCTTCCGTTCGGGGCACGGGACGGAGACGGTTCTGGTCGCCATCACAGATCAACTCCACTGCCAGCTCGACCAAGGCGGGTCTGCGCTGCTCGTGTTATTGGACCTCACGGCAGCGTTTGACACGGTCGACCACAATCTATTGATCCACCGCCTGGCCATGGCTGGAGTGAGGGGGACAGCCCTAAAATGGCTGACCTCCTTCCTCCACCAGCGGTCTCAGCGTGTGAGGAGGGGCGGGGTGGTCTCCAAGGGCTCCTCATTAGTTTGTGGAGTCCCTCAGGGGGCCATCCTCTCCCCTCTGTTATTTAACATCTACATGCAGCCGCGTGCACAGCTGGTGCGGAGTTATGGGCTGGAGTGTCACCAATATGCGGATGATACCCAGCTCATTCTGAGGATGGAGGGCAGGCCGGGATCCGTCCCCGATAATTTCCAGCACTGCCTCGAAGCCGTTACTGGATGGCTGCGAGCCAGTAGGTTGAGGGTGAATCCGGCGAAGACGGAGATCTTGTGGCTGGGCCGCCCGGGTGGGGTAGATGTCCAGCTTCCGACCCTGGCGCGGCGTTATGCCCATCGTCTTCCGTGAAGAGCCTGGGAGTCCATCTGGACTCTCAGCTGACCATGGAGGCCCAGGTCTCTGCGGTCAGCAAGGTGGCTTTTTTCCATCTCCGACAGGCAAGGAGGCTGGCCCCCTATCTCTCCCGGAACGACCTCGCCACGGTGATCCAAGCCACGGTCATCTCAAGACTAGATTACTGCAACACGCTCTACGTTGGCCTTCCTTTGTCGGCGATCCGGAAGCTCAAGCTGGTGCAGAACACTGCCGCCCGGCTCCTGTCTGGCTCTCCAGCAGGTTGCCATATAACACCTGTTTTGCAGGACCTGCACTGGCTGCCAATTGAGCACCGGATCGCCTTCAAAGTTCTCACCTTTAAGGCCTTGCACGGCCTGGGGCCAGCGTATCTGAGGGACCGTCTCACTTCATATTGCCCTCTGAGATCACTGCGGTCCGAGGATGCTAACTTCTTGGAGGTACCTTCGGCGAAGCTGGCACGGCTGACATCCACCCGCCGGAGGGCGTTTTCTGTCATAGCTCCCACGCTGTGGAACGCCCTCCCGGCCGACACCCGGGCAATGAAGGACCTGCTCCCGTTCAGGCGGGCTTGTAAAACCTATTTGTTTAGGCAGGCCTTCGATGGGTAGGCCCGTGCGTCTTGGTTGTGCCACTACCTCAACTGTGTTGTTGTTTTTACTGTGTTGTTGTTTTTACTGTGTTGCTTGTTTTTAATTGTTCTTAACCTTCTGCATTTTATTGTGCCTTCGGCTCTTGTAAGCCGCCGCGAGCCTTCGGGAGTCAGCGGCATAGAAACCCGAATAAAATAAATAAATAAATAAATAAATAACCCAGTTTGGAAGCGCATGTCTGTCCTCCGCGTGAGAAATGGGGGAAAGCCACACGAGCCAGTGCAATTAAAGTGTTTCCCAGCTGCATTCATTCTGCAGTGCGCATGGATCTCACCTGCAATAAGATGTGTCTCCACTTTCCCTCACCTTCGGTGCGCATGGCCTGACGCCTTCGTCTATGAAACAGAAGCGGCGCAGAGGTATAAATCCCCCGGAGCCTGAGCAAATATTGCCTCCCTTAAAACAGTGTCATTTGAGAGAAGTCATTGTAATAAATGGACCTCGTTGCATGTCCGCCTCGTGTTCTTTCAACCACCTTTTCCGGAGACACGGAAAGGCTTTTCAGCGAGTGGCATTTGAAAGGGCCGTCCTCAAATATTCATCAAACACGGCGCCGGGAAGGGTTTTAAAAGTTCAGAAAAGAGCGAGGCGAGGAGGCAGAGGACCTCACATTCGGATGGCTGCAAAGCGCACTCCCTTTCTTTTTCACGCTGTGGATTGACACCTTCGTGGCTTTGGAAGAGCAGTCAGGGCTCCCACCCGGTCAATCTTAAGGTGTGAACGTCAATCTGGATTTGATCGGTGGGGTTTAACTTGTATTTTAGTTCTGTGTATCTTGTTCTATGTCCTTTATTAGTGTTTTACTTCTTGTTTTAATGATCTCGCCTTGAGCCACCAGGAGAGGCGGGTAATAAAATGATTATTACACTGTGTTGTTGTGAGTTTTCCGGGCTGTCTGGCCATGTTTGTTGCTACTAGAGGTTTACAACAGGCTTTTTCGAAGGAACAGGGAGGATCAGAACCTTTTCCGTTAGAGCTGCTAAAAGTTAATTGGGTTTCAGCATATTATTTATTTATTTGTTTGTTCAATTTCTAGGCCGCCACTCCCAGGGTGGCTCTGGGCAGCTTACAATTCAATAGATCAGTGTTTCCTAACCAGTGTGCCGGGGCACACTAGTGTGCCGTGAGCGATCCTCAGGTGTGCCGTGGGAAATTGGAATCTGCAATACCCTTTCAGTGCTTTCTGTTGGTAATGAGAGTTCAATATGCCAAGTTTGGTTCAATGCCATTGTTGCAAGAGTTCAGGATGCTCTTTGATTGTGCGTTAAGTATAAATCCCAGAAACTGTAACTCCCAAATGCCAAGGTCTATTTCCCCTGAACTCCATCTACGTTCACATTTGGGCATATTGAGTATTCATGCCAAGTTTGGTACTGATCCAACATTGTTTGAGTCCACAGTGCACTCTGGATGTCGGTGAACTACAACTTCCAAACTCAAGGTCAATTCCCAAGCAAACCCTTTCAGTACTTTCTGTTGGTAATGAGAGTTCAATATGCTAAGTTTGTTGCAAGAGTTCAGGATGCTCTTTGATTGTGTGTTAACTATAAATCCCAGAAACTGTAACTCCCAGATGTCAAGGTCTATTTTCCCCAAACTCCATCTGTGTTCACATTTGGGCATATTGAGTATTCATGCCAAGTTTGGTCCTGATCAACATTGTTTGAGTCCAGAGTGCTCTCTGGATGTAGGTGAACTACAACTCCAAAACCCAAGGTCAATGCCCACCAAACTCTTATAGCATTTTCTCTTGGTTATGGGAGTTCTGTGTGGGAAGTTTGTGTCTTTCTGCCATTCCTGCCAGGATATCTATGTTGTGTTCATCGAAACAGGCCCAGGTTTCACATTGAGTGTATAAATACATTTAAAAACATATTAACTATATGTATGACTGTGTTAGAGTGTCATTTTGTGTCATTTTGGTTGGTGGTGTGCCCCAGGATTTTGTAAATGTAAAAAGTGTGCTGCGGCTCAAAAAAGGTTGGGAAACACTGCTCTGAGGGAGTTGGGTCTGTTTAGCTGTGTGCTAACAGTCTTGAGGAAGTCCATGTGAAAGGGATCGAGGAGTCTCAGAGCAGTGTTTCCCAACCTTTTTTGAGCCGCGGCACACTTTTAACATTCAAAAAATTCGGGGGCACACCACCAACCAAAATGACACAAAATGACACTCTAACACAGTAAAGAAGGGCTGGGGGATGGTGGCCTGCTGGGAGCAGGTGCTGGGAGTGCCGAAACCGGGGGAGGAGGCGGAGTCAGGCCATGCCATGCCACGCCCCTCCCCCCGGATTCAGCTCTCTCAGCAGCTTCTCCAGCCTTGAGGGCGCAGTGTCAAGCCAGCAGTGGCAGAGCCAGCACAATGCTGGCTTGGCACTGCCCCTCCAGGCTGGAGCAGCTGCTGGGAGTGCCGAAGACAGGGGAAGGGGGCAGAGGCAGACCGTGTCATGCCCCGTCCCCTCCCGCCGTCTTCAGCTCTCCCAGCAGCTTCTCCAGCCTTGAGGGGGCAGTGCCAATCCAGCGGTGGCAGAGCCAGCACAATGTTGGCTTGGCACTGCCTCCTCCAGGCTGGAGCAGCTGCTGGGAGTGCTGAAGCTGGGGGCGGAGCCATGCCACGCCATGCCCCGCCCTCCGCCTGGGCTTCGGCTCTCCCAGCAGCTTCTCCAGGCTTGAGGGCATTGCCAAAACAGGCCCAGGTTTCACATTGAGTGCATAAATACATTTAAAAACATATTAACTATATGTATTCCTGTGTTAGAGTGTCATTTTGTGTCATTTTGGTTGGTGGTGTGCCCCAGGATTTTGTAAATGTAAAAAGTGTGCCGCGGCTCAAAAAAGGTTGAAAAACACTGTAATAGATCACAGCAATAGAACATCAAACGTTAAAACAATTAAAGCATTAAGCATTAAACACAATATTTGACTTAAGATTGCCAAATACAGTTAGGTCGACTTAGGTTGCAAAGGCCTGCTGGAACAACCAGGTCTTACAAGCTTTCCGGAAGGCCAGGATGTCGTGGAGCAACCTGATCTCGGCGGTAGAGAGTTCCAAAGTGTGGGGGCAATAATGGAAAATGCCCTCCTCCTCGTCGAGGTGAGACAATAGACTTTGGCACTTGGGATAGGAGAAGATCCTGGTCTTCTGAACTCGGTGATCTTGTGGGACAATATGGGGTAAGGCCAGGGGCGGACCAAGCTGTTCCCGGGGGGTACGCGGGGGAAAAATTGCGCCCCAGTGCGCATGCACCAATCTGCGCATGCACTGGCTCCAGAGCGCACCTCCCGCTTTGGCGGCCAGTGCGCATGCGCCAATCTGCGCACGCGCACTGGCTCCAAAGCGGGAGCCAGTACGCATGCGCGGACCTTTTTGCGCGTGCGCACAAACCCCGCGCATGCGGAAGCGTGGCCGAGCACCCCGGGCTGCCTATCAAGCGTGGGGCCGGCCGCGGAGGCCTGGCCGGTGCGGTGGCGGGGCAGCACGCCGCGGGCACTGCGGGCGCTGCAGGCGGCGCGGGCAGCGGGGAGCCGCCGTAGTGGCGCCCCTCCTGGGTGACGTCGCCCCTCCCGGGTGACGTCGCCCCTCCCCGGTGACGTCGCCCTATGTGGCTGCTTCCTCCGCCTAATGGACGAACCGGCCCTGGGTAAGGCGGTCCCACAGGTACACTGTCCCCAGACCATACAAGGCCTTGAAGGTCAAAACCAGCACTTTGAAGGTGACCTGGAATTCAACAGGTAGCCAGTGCAGTTTCCGCAGAATAGGCGTGATGTGATGGCTCACAGGCATGCCTGTAACACCCGGGCTGCAGCGTTCTGCACCAGCTTAAGTTTCCGGATCACTGACAGAGGTAGGCCAATGTAAAGAGCATTACAGTAGTCTAATCTTGAGATGACCGTCGCTTGGATCACGACGGGACCAGGCCAGGTCACGACGGGACAGGTAGGGGGCCAACTTCCGAGCCTGGCGGAGGTGGAAAAAATGCAACCCGGCTAACCATGGAGATGTGAGTCTCCATGGAAAGCCGGGTGTCCAACTGACTCAAAGGCTCTTTACTGAAGACGACGGGCATAAATCCACGCCCATATAACAAGGCACTAAGTTTGCAAGTTTTTGAGCTTTGCATTTATTTATTTATTTATTTATTTATTTATTTATTTATTTATTTATTTATTTATTTGCATTTTTACCCCGCTCTTCTCACCCCCAGGGGACTCAAAGCAGCTAACAATGGCAACGATTCGACACCGCAATAAATTACAATAATAATATCAAGATAAAAACATACAATACAATAGAATTAAAACAACATTAGGTAAACAATCAACCATATGGTGAGATTCAATGTTCAGGTGCCGTCAGGGCCGTAGCCAGGATTTTGTTTCGGGGGGGCTGAGACTGGGTGGAAGAGGGTCTACCCTAGCCAGGGCCGTAGCCAGGATTTTTAATTCGGGGGCTGAGTTTGTTCGGGGGCTGAGACTGGGTGGAAGAGGGTCTACCCTAGCAAACCTTTGTATTGTTATCCCAATAACCCCATTAATGTGGGATATAATGAGCATGGTGATCAGATCATGATATGAATAAACATAACAGTTTAAATAATGTACCAGTAAGGCCTTTTTGCGGACCACCCTGAGAAGGAGTCTTTCCAGAGTGCTTAAAAGAGGCGGGTGTAGCTCCATTACTGAAGAAACCAGCATTGACCTCACCCTCCTCCAACTACCGCCCAGTGTCGATCCTTTCGTACCTGGGCAAGGTAGTTGAGAGGGCAGTAATGGTTGAGCAGCTGCAGTCCTTCTTAGATGATGCAACATGGCTAGACCCCTTCCAGTCCGGCTCCGCTCGGGCACGGGACGGAGACGGTCCTGGTCTCCATCACAGATCACCCGCTGCCAGCTCGACTGGCATGGCTGCGCTGCTTGTGTTATTGGACCTCACAGCAGCGTTTGACACGGCCGACCACAATCTTTTGATCCACCGCCTGGCCATGGCTGGAGTGAGGGGACTGTCCTTAAATGGCTGACCTTCCTTCGCCAGCGGTCTCAGCTTGCAGGAGCGGCGCGGTGGTCTCCGAGGGCTCCCCATTAGTGTGAGGAGTCCCGCCAGGGGCCATTCTCTCCCCTCTGTTATTTAACATCTACATGCAGCCGCTTGCATAGCTGGTGCGGAGTTATGGGCTGGTCTGTCACCAGTACGCTGACGACACCCAGCTCATTCTGAGGATGGAGGACAGGCCGGAGTCCGTCCCGATAATTTCCAACACTGCCTCGAGGTCACATTGATGGCTGCAAGCCAGTAGGTTGAGGGTGAATCCGCAAGATGCCACAGAGATCTTGTGGCTGGGCCGCCTGGCGCAGGGTGCCCGGCTTCCCGACCCTGACGGTGCGGCGCTGCACCCAGCGCCGCCAGTGAAGAGTCTGGGTGTCCACCTGGACTCCCAGCTGACCATGGAGGCCCAGGTCCCATGGCTAGAAAGGCTGCTTTCTTCCACCTCCGCCAGGCTAGGGAGGCTGGCCTCCACCTCCCGAGCGACCTAGCCACGGTGATCCAAGCCACGGTCATTTCGAGGCTAGATTACTGTAACGCGCTTGCGCTGGCCTGCCTATGTCGTCGATCCGGAAGCTCAAGCTGGTGCAGAACACTGCCGCCTCGCCCTGTCTGGGGCTGCAGGCTGTCGTGACATAACACAATCTTGGATCTGCACTGGCTGCCTATCGAAAACCGGGTCGCCTTCAAAGTGCTGGTTCTTACCTTCAAGGCCATTCACGGCCTGGGGCCAGCGTACCTGAGGGACCGTCTCACCCATATTGCCCATCGAGATCACTACGGTCCGAGGAGTGCCAACCTCCTGGTAATACCATCTGTAAAGTTGGCTCATTTAACATCTACCTGCCGGGAGGGCGTTTCTCCGATAGCTCCCACGCTTATGGAACGCCCTCCCCGCCGGCCAGAGCCCTGAGGGACTACCCTGCTTAGGACGGGCCTGCAAAACTTATCTGTTTAGGCAGGCTCTCAGAGTAGGCCCGTGTGTATACTCACTGGGCTGTTATATCTGCTGCTGCTCTATTGTTTTAGCTGTATTGCATTGTTTTAATTGGTGTTTTTACGTGCTTTATGTTTTTAACTCTGGCGCTGTGCCATTGGCTTTTGTGAGCTGCCAGCTGAGCCCTGAGTCGGCGGTGCAGAAATCCCACAAATGAATGAATGAATGAATTTCTGGAGGGGGGGCTGAAGCCCCTAGCCCCGGTCATGCCTGGGTGCCGTTATATCCATTCGCCAAATGCCTGGTTCCACAACCATGTCTTCAGTTTTCTTCTGAAAGAAAGGAGGGAGGATGCTCGATCTGATTTTGCTAGGAGCCGAATTCCACGGGTGGAGTGTAGGCTCACCACCGAGAAGGCCCTGTCCTTCGTCCCCACCAGCCACGCTTGCGGCTGGTGGGACCGAGATGGAATGGGGTTGGACTGATGGCCTTTTGGGGTCCCTTTAAACTCTAGGATTCCATATGGAAGTTGATGCTTCCCAATTCCTTGCTTGGATTATGTGAGAAACAGAAGGGAGATGGTGAGAGGCATTTATCAATCCTCCCCCTTCAGACAAAAACCATGGGCTTCCTGCCGTCTTCTCAGAGCCGGAAGAAAACAAGGCTGTTGCATTGTATGCAGAGATGGTGCAAAAGGGGTTCATTATCAGCAAGTGGAAAAAGCGTTGCTATTTTGGGAAGGATGGGCAGGCGTGATGAAAGGCTGAAGTATCATAATGATAAGCACCACGCGCCTTGGTCGGCAAGAGCGCTACTTATCTCCTCGAGCCAAGCACCTTCCTCCAATCCTTGTTCCTCATGCTAATGATACCGTTTATGTCAAAAAATTTTTTTTTTTAAAAAAATTGGACAAATTATGCCTATGATGGGAGAGTCTAAAGGTCAGACCAGGAGGGCGGAATACCATCTGATCCAAACTTGGGATCTTCGCCTCCAAAGCCCACGATCCCACAATGGGCAGCACCCTTTCCTCTTTGTCTGCTGAATGGAAAGACAGGGGGTTGTCCTATACCAGGCATGGGCAAACTTGGGCTTTCCTCCAGGTGTTTTGGACTGCAACGCCCACCATTCCTAACAGTCTTCCTGATGAGACGCTAGGTGACCAGAAAAGGGTCGCCAAATGTTCAAAGGTCTGGAAACCACGAATCCTTCTAAGGATTGTCTTCGGGCAGTGTTTCCCAACCATTGTGTCCTGGCACACTAGTGTGCCGTGAGATCATCAGGTGTGCCGTGGGAAATTGGAATCTCCAATACCCTTTATTCCCCTTCCTGCCCACAGTGCTCTTCTGGGTAGGTGAACTACAACTTCCAAACTCAAGGTCAATTCTACAAACCCTTTCAGTACTTTCTGTTGGTAATGAGCTCAATATGCCAAGTTTGGTTCAATTCCATTGTTGCAAGAGTTCAGGATGCTCTTTGATTGTGTGTTAACTATAAAATCCCAGAAACTGTAACTCCCAAATGCCAAGGTCTATTTTCCCCAAACTCCATCTGTGTTCACATTTGGGCATATTGAGTATGCATGCCAAGTTTGGTCCGCATCCAACATTGTTTGAGTCCAGAGTGCTCTCTGGATATAGGTGAACTACAACTCCAAAACCCAGGTCAATGCCCACCAAACTCATAGTATTTTCTCTGGTTATGGGAGTTCTGTGTGGGAAGTTGTGTCCTGCCATTCCTGCCCAGGATATCTATGTTGTGTTCATCTAAACAGGCCCAGGTTTCACACTGAGTGTATAAATACATTTTAAAACATATTAACTATAAGTGTATTACTGTGTTAGTGTCATTTTTGTGTCATTT
>JARBWK010003314.1:0-12697 GCA_030556195.1 Anolis apletophallus | reverse complement strand
CCCTCACCCCACACATGCACATCATGTTGCCATGTGCCAAGCACCCTGCTCTCCCCTTCCCGCTTGAGTTCAGAAACAGCCCTCCCCTTGGCTGGGAGATCTGCCAATCACAGCAGAGGAGAGCTTTAGTTGGGAGAATTCGCAGTCTGTTTCCAAAAAAAGAGAAGGGCAAGCGGAGTGATCTTCAATATTCTCTGCCAAAGGCTTCCTAAGACCATCATAAATATTTTTTTCTGATGGTCTTTGGCATACCCTGTGAAACCCTCTCGCGACCCCCCCTGGGGGTCCCGACCCCCAGGTTGAGAAACACTGCCCTAGAGGTTTTTGTCATGGCTTCAGCTGGTTTCTAACAGAATTTCTCATAAGAAAAGCATTGCAGTGAATTTTTCCTACTGCGTAAGTGGACAGTTGGTTAGAGCAGTGTTTCCCAACCAGTGTGCCGTGGCACACTAGTGTGCCGTGAGCTATCATCAGGTGTGCCGTGGGAAATTGGAACCTCCGATACACTTTCTTCCTCCTCCTGCTGAACACTTTTTCTGTTGGTAATGAGAGTTCAATATGCCAAGTTTGGTTCAATTCCATTGTTGCAAGAGTTCAGGAGGCTCTTTGATTGTGTGTTAACTATAAATCCCCTTTTTCCCTTTCCAAAAAGTCCTATATCTTAGCTTCCCTAACACCTTTAGATAGATTGTTTTTATTGTTTGGATGCATATAAAAAACTCGCAATTCCAATCCAAAGTGCTGCATTGTGCTAATGTGCAAAAGCCTGGTCCCAGAGCCACGGTTTCACTTTTTCCCTGAATGCCAGGAGGGATGGGGTTGATCGTATGTCGCTTGGAAGTGTATTCCACAGACGGGGAGCCACCACCGAGAAGGCCCTCTCTCTCGTCCCCACCAACCGCATTTGAGACGTTGGCGGGAGCGAGAGCAGGGCCTCCCTGGCTGATCTTAAATTACGGGGTGGGACGTAGGGACTGATGCGTTCGGACAAGTAAGCTGGGCCAGAACCGTATAGAGCTTTAAAGGTCAAAGCCAGCACTTTGAATTGAGCTCGGAAGTGGACAGGCAGCCAGTGGAGCTGACACAACAGGGTGTGGTGTGCTCCCTGTATGTAGCTCTGGTTAACAATCTGTCTGCCGCCCGTTGGACTAGCTGCAATTTCCGAACTGTCTTCAAAGGCAGCCCCACATAGAGTGCGTTGCAGTAATCTATTCGGGATGTGACCAGAGCGTGGACGACCGTAGCCAGATCAGACTTCCCAAGGTACGGGCGCAGCTGGCGCACGAGTCTTAACTGTGCAAAAGCTCCCTGGCCACCGCCGAGACCTGGGGTTCCAGGCTCAGCGATGAGTCCAGGATCACTCCCAAGCTGCGAACCTGCGTCTTCAGGGGGAGTGTAACCCCATCCAACACAGGCTGTAACCCTATGCCCTGTTTGGGCTTTAAAGGCTAAAGCCAGCACTTTGAATTGTGACCGGTAGCAAACTGGCAGCCAGTGGAGCTGGCACAAAAGAGGGGTTGTGCGCTCCCTGAGAGCCGCTCCTATTAACAACCTGGCTGCTGTCTGTTGAACCAATTGAAGCTTCCAAACAGTCTTCAAAGGCAGCCCCATGTAGTGTGCATTGCAGTAGTCTATATCAGTCTTTCTCAACCAGTGTGCTGTGGCACACTAGTGTGCCGTGACGGACCTCCTGCTGTGCCGCAAGAAAAGCTCTCTGCCCCCCCCTTCCTCCCCCCCTTCCTGTCGAACTCCTGCTGCTTGGGGGAGGAGGAAGGACCGGGCAGTGGCGAAGAAAAAGAAGAAGGGACCGGGGCGCCGCCTCCTTAGGCTGTTTCCCCAGCCAGCCTCCAATCCGCCATGACTCCCACCATGACTCTCGCCCCTCGCTCACTGAAGCCGCTTGGAGGAGGAGCCCCGCCCACTGAAGCCCGTTGACCGCTCATGCTCCTCTGTAGGAGAGCTGAAGCTGGGGGGAGGGACGGGACATGGCGCGGCCTGGCTCTGCCCCCTCCCCCGGCTTCGGCACTCCCAGCAGCTGCTCCAGCCTTGAGGGGACAGTGCCAAGCCAGCATTGTGCTGGCTCTGGCACCTCTGGCTTGGCACTGCCCCCTCAAGGCTGGAGCAGCTGCTGGGAGAGGTGACGCCGGGTAGGGGCGGGCATGGTGCAGCCTGGCTCCACCCCTCCCCAGCTTCGCACTCCCAGCAGCTGCTCCAGCAGGCCACCAACCCCAAACCGTTCTTTACTGTGTTAGAGTGTCATTTTGTGTCATTTTGGTTGGTGGTGTGCCCCCGGATTTTTTAATGTTAAAAGTGTGCCGCGGCTCAAAAAAGGTTGGGAAACACTGGTCTATATCATGTTGTGCAAAGGTATCCAGTGAATGCTAGCCACAGATGCAGGTGAAATGTCAGGAAAGAATGCTATGGGAACATGGCCATACAGCCCGAAAAACTGCTTTGAACTTGTCCTCTCTCACATTTTTCCACTTTAAGATGCACATAAGGAAAGCTTGGGGTCCGTATAGGAATACATGGGATATTTTCGTAGAGGATGAATTGAACTTAAACCCAAACATATCACTATAACACCATTCTAGGGGGTCTTTGCCATTACGCTGCCTACGCGGCCGCGTGAGAGCGCCATCTTGGGCTCCGGGTGGGCGCCATTGTGAGGCGCCGCGCCGCCGCCCCCCTGCTGCGCTGCGCTCCGCGGTTTCGCGCGGATGCGCAGTGCCTACGGACCTCTCTTGAGGTCCGTAGGCACTGCGCATGTGCGCTCCGCGGTTTCGCGCGCACGCGCAGTGCCTACAAACCTCAAGAGAGGTCCGTAGGCACTGCGCGTGCGCGCAAAACCGCGGAGCGCAGCGCAGCAGCAGGGCGGGCGACGCCGCGGCGCCTCACAATGGAGCGCACATTGGGAGCGCTGGGGGGGCGCCAAAATAATGTTCGCTTACCCCCCCGGGAGAGCTCGGACCGCCCCTGCACCATTCCCCCTTGACTTGTAAACTTTCCGAATTTTTTTTAAAAAACTCTAAACAGAGCTGCACCCCGTTGCAACCATAACAACACAACACTTTTTAAAATACTGAATTTCACCAGCTGGCCTTATCCTACAGATCTGCGTTAGTTCCTGTAAAGTTCTCCATAACAAGAAGCAGAACTGAGGCCTGCATTTCGAGAGATAAGGGCCCATCACAACGCTCTCTGTTGGAAAGAGGATGGACTATAGCCTTTTAAGACACTGTTATCTTTTCACATAGGGTTTGAAAAGGAACATAGAGGATGTACGGGATGTTCACTGGGAAATGCCAAAGGACAACCTGCTTAGTGAAGTAATTTCCTTCCTTCTTCTCTAAACTAATTGCTGCCGCTTTCTCCCACAATAACATTTCCCCCTTTTCCGTGCTATTTGATGTTGTTCCATTTTACTCTCTGGGATCGGGTCAGGAACAGATGCGATTAGGAATTTGCACACTGCACTTTAGGGACGGAAATGCCTTTGTATTCCTTTTCTCTATGGCTTTTCCCCTTGTCAAATTAAGCCTTTTGAGAATGGGCTGTGTCCACAAAGTGCAGTTATCTTTCATTTGCTTTATATGAGTCTCCACTGGCATATAATCTGGGATAAGAAGATAATCTGGGATCAGATCCTGGGCGCCTTTGAGAGGTAAACAGCAACTTTTTTCTTTTACTAATAACTAGCTGTACCCGGCACGCGTTGCTGTGCCCTTTTAGGAGATGCGAAAAGTCCTTCATCCACGGTGTGCCCTCCTCTAAACTGCAGTTGGATGGAGTGTGGGTCATGGGGGGCATGGTGTGCCAAGTTGGGTCTTTATTGGTTTTGGTTCTGGGCCACAGTGGTCTGTGGGGAATGATGGGTTTTGAAGTACTACAAATCCCATTTTCCATGGTGGTACTTCAAGTCCCATCATGCATGGTCGGGGCTCTGTGTGCCAAGGTAGGTTACTGTAAATTCAGGCCATACACAATGTCCCATGAGCTGAGGCCTAGTTAGGAACAGCAAGTTAATGAGGCCTTACTGTCAATTCAGGCCATACACAATGTCCAATGAGCTGAGGCCTAGTTAGGAACAGCAAGTTAATGAAGCCTTACTGTCAATTCAGGCCATACACAATGTCCAATGAGCTGAGGCCTAGTTAGGAACAGCAAGTTAATGAAGCCTTACTGTCAATTCAGGCCATACACAATGTCCCATGAGCTGAGGCCTAGTTAGGAACAGCAAGTTAATGAAGCCTTACTGTCAATTCGGGCCATACACAATGTCCAATGAGCTGAGGCCTAGTCGGGAGAATCAAGTTAATGAAGCCTTACTGTCAATTCAGAGCGTAAACAGCTTCCCAGTAAGTGAGGGCTAGTTAGGGAAATCAAGTTAATGAAGCCTTACTGTAAATTCAGGCCATACACAATGTCCCATGAGCTGAGGCCTAGTTGGGGAATCAAGTTAATGAAGCCTTACTGTCAATTCAGAGCGTAAACAGCTTCCCAGTAAGTGAGGCCTAGTTAGGGAAATCAAGTTAATGAAGTCTTACTGTCAATTCAGAGCGTAAACAGCTTCCCAGTAAGTGAGGGCTAGTTAGGGAAATCAAGTTAATGAAGCCTTACGGTCAATTTTGGGCGTGGTCTGTGATTTTTTGGGGTGTAAATTTTCGGTTGGAAGTGAGTTGGGTGTTTGGGTTGGGGAGTGGCTTAGGCCTTTTCCTTCTTCTGTTTTGTCAGTTTAGTATGGATCGAATTTTCATGTTGGCTGGCCAGTGCAGCAGTTATGCAAATCCGCCCTTATTGGCAGCCAATCATGTTGTTCAGAATGTAGAGGCTGGGTGAGTCTTTGGCTGCCCCGGAGGATGCTGGTAAATGTAGTTTTATTTTTACTGGTGTTTTGGGGGCCTGTTAGGTTTGGGGGAGTTTCTTTGCTACAAACGTACCTTGCTTGAGGCCTATTTCTGTTGGCAAGTATTGTGGTTCTGCGTTGTATGGTTTCTTTGTTTGAGGTATACATCACATGACGTGAACCCATTTATATAATAGATTTAGATGATCCTGAAAGACTTGCTTGTATTCTGTTCCCTTCACAGTCTAAATCCCACTATCAATTCTAGAAGTATAATACGATTCTATCACACCTTCCTCCGAAGGAAACACTACACCAGTGTTTCCCAACCAGTGTGCCGTGGCTAGGGTTGCCATATTTTGATAGCAGAAATAAGGGACATTTACGGGATTGTTCGCAAAAATAAGGGACACTTAATAAAAACTTGAAAATCAAACGTTAGGTATAAATACTTTTATTAATACCTAATTGAAATTCACAAAAGAAACTGACTTATACCCTCTTAACAGTACATGGTATGTTTCTGCACGTTTTGTCATGCAGAAAAAACATTATTAGAACTACCTAATTTTCTCCATCTGTATTTAGTACTTGACTTTGCTGACTTTAAAAGTGCGCTGTCTAAACATTAAAATAAAATAAATTTTATAAGACAGTACATCTTCATGATTATTATGTCAATAGTTAATGGTATAGTATAGTATGGGATAAACAGCATTGTATAGTATTGGGATGCACAGCTAGGCCTATTTTATGAGTAACTCTCAAGCAACCAGATACTATCTTTATCCAACATGATCCAACATTCCCTTGGGTAACGGTTAATTGAGTCTACTGTACTTTGAAAAGTCCTGTATCGCCTCTTCCTTCCAACGGGACGCAGGCTGCCCTGCGAGTTGGAATCCCCGGGCAGGCATTGCCGTGGAAACCGCAGCGTGCACCTTCCTCTGGTCAACCCCGCCCAGTCCTGTCCTACTAGTCAAAAATAAGGGACAGGGCCTGAAAATAAGGGACACAAATTTTAGGGCCAAAATAAGGGACGTCCCTTAGAATAAGGGACATATGGCAACCTTAGCCGTGGCACACTAGTGTGCCGTGAGGGATCATCAGGTGTGCCGTGGGAAATTGGAACCTTCAATACCCTTTCTTCCCCCTCCTGCCCACGGTGCTCTCTGGGTGTAGGTGAACTACAACTTCCAAGCTCAAGGTCAATTCCCAAGCAAAGCCTTTCAGTACTTTCTGTTGCTAATGAGAGTTCAATATGCCAAGTTTGGTTCAATTCCATTATTGCAAGAGTTCACGATGCTCTTTGATTGTGTGTTAACTATAAATCCCAGAAACTGTAACTCTCAAATGTCAAGGTCTATTTTCCCCAAACTCCATCTGTGTTCACATTTGGGCATATTGTTTGAGTCCACAGTGCTCTCTGGATATAGGTGAACTACAACTCAAAAACCCAAGGTCAATGCCCACCAAACTCTTACAGTATTTTCTCTTGGTTATGGGACTTCTGTGTGGGAAGTTTGTGTCTTTCTGCCATTCCTGCCAGGATATCTATGTTGTGTTCATCGAACCAGGCCCAGGTTTCACACTGAGTGTATAAATACATTTAAAAACATATTAACTATATGTATTACTGTGTTAGAGTGTCATTTTGTGTCATTTTGGTTGGTGGCGTGCCCCAGGAATTTGTCAATGTAAAAAATGTGCCGCTGCTCAAAAAAGGTTAAAAAACACTGCACTACACTACACAATCATAGCAATATGTTCCCACTATAACAGTTATGTCAGTTGTAGTGACTACTGGGATGTGCAGTTTCATGAGGGATATGTAGAATTCCCAGCCAGAGAACTCCAGGATTTTATAGGATGCAATCATAGCAATTAAATTATGGAATGTGTGTGTGTGTGTGTGTGTGTGTGTGTGTGTATATACACACACACACACACACAGGGCTGCAGGGAGTCAGGAGGAGTTGCTTGGAGGCAAAGGCACGTGGGAGAAAGCACGCCACTCGCCCCTCGCCCCCCTCCCGAGCTCAGAAGGGGTGAGGGGTGAGCAGAAGGCTCCCGTCGCTCGCCCCCGCCAGACTCAGAAGGGCCAAGGCCCTGGTAACATTTTTAAATTGCTGCAAGTTTGGTAATAGCTTCGAACCAGAAAAAATGAATCACTTCTCATTGAAACCTGGTATTAAAAACTGGGAAATAGTACTTATGGAAAAGTTGAAATCTACTTTCCAAGATGATAAAAATGACCAATCAGAGCTTAACATCTTTTCAGTATAGTTTCCTTTTCTTGATTTTTTTATCAGTGACAGTAGAGAGTTTCTACCTCTTTACATAAGAACATAAGAAGAGCCATGCTGAATCGGACCTCAGCCCTTCTAGTCCAGCATTCTGTATCACACAGTGGCCCACCAGTTGTAGACGGGGATCTCGAGCAGAAGGGAGGGCAAAACCCGACCCGCTCCCGACCCCCCACAACCAGTACCCAGGGAAATCCTGCCTTCCTCAACCAACTCCGAGGTGGCACTTGGATGTCCATTTCAGTAACTACCGATACACTCGGTATCCATGAATCTGTCTAATCCTGCCTTGAAGTTGTCCAGGCTGACAGCTGTCACAACCTCTTCTGGAAGTGAGTTCCATAACCCAATGACCCTCTGGGTGAAGAAATATTTCCCTTTATTAGTCCTAATTTTCCTACCTTGGAGCTTCAGGAGTGCCCTCTAGTCCTAGTGTTTTGTGACAAAGAAAATAGTTTTTCTTTATTCCCTTTTTCTATCCCATGCATGATTTTATACACTTCGATCAAGTCACCTCTTAAACGCTGTCTTTCAAGGCTGAAAAGACCAAGGCGTTGCAACCTGGTTTCATAAGGAGCCGCTCCATCCCTTGGATCATTCTTGTTGCCCTTTTCTGTACCTTTTCCAGTTCCGTTATATCCTTCTTAAGGTGCGGAGACCAGAATTGTACACAGTACTCCAAATGTGGCCTTACCATCGATTTGTAGAGAGGCAATACAATAATTGCTGACCTATTTTCGATTCCCTTCCTGATCATGCCAAGCATAGAGTTTGCTTTTTTCACTGCTGCTGCGCACTGGGTTGACATCTTCATTGAGCTGTCCACCAAAACCCCAAGATCCCTTTCCTGGTTTGTCTCGGAAAGCTTTGACCCCATCAATTTGTAGGTGTAGTTGGGGTTCTTTGCCCCGATGTGCATGACTTTACACTTGTTTAGGTTAAAATGCATTTGCCACTTCGTTGCCCATTCACTCAATTTCGAGAGATCTTTCTGGAGCTCTTTCATGTTCATGTTTGGATCCATGAAGATATGTTTTAGTGCAGGGGTGCTCATTATGTCGATTGCGATCGACCAGTCGATGGCGGAGGCGAAACTGGTCGATCGCAGCCAGGGCCGGATTTCTGAGGGGCTCTTCTGCCCTACGCCGGCACGCATCTTCCTCCGGGCTGCTCGGCTCAGGCTGCTCCTGACGCGACTCCCCTGCCGGCACCTCCATCCTCAGTGCCGACTGCTGCCGTCGCAGCATGGCCTGAGGAGGAGGGAGGGAGAAGAAGGAGGGCAGCAGAGGGAAGGAGGGGGCGCCCGGCCCGCGCATGCGCATTTGGAGCTTGCGGCGGTGGCAAGGACGAGCCACAAGGGAGGACAACAACAAGGAGGCTTTGGCAGCCATTTTCTGCCAAAGCTTAAGATCTGTGACTGCGAGGAGTTCATCTGCACAGCAGCTTCAAGGTCTGTCTGCTTTCATTCTGCCTGTTTATATATGTGGAACTAGCTGTACCCGGCACGCGTTGCTGTGCCCTATTTAGGAGATGCGAGAAAGTCTGAGTATGTAAGGGTTGGAATTGATGTTACTTATGGTCTTGGTGGGGTCATGGCTGTGTCGTTGTGGGTTGTTCTGGTGGGTGGGATGTTGAAGTCATGAGGAGTTATTGGTGTGTGGTGTTGCTGGCGTTCTGCAGAGCTTGTGGATATACAATGTTTTTTTGTCTTTCCGTCTGCTGTGTTGATGTAGAGGTTCTGTGGTTTCCCAACTCTGGAGCACGCTACGTAGAGTTGTCCGTGGGAGAAGCATTCTGTGTCAAGGTCTATGCCACAGATTTGCAGTGTTTGTCCTTGAGCCTTGTTTATGGTGATGGCAAAAGCTAGTGTAGTGCAGTGTCTTTCTGTTCTGGCGTTTGTTCTGCCCTTTTTGTGTGATGTACAGTATGTAGCATTGCGAGTGTGTCATCCGATGCTGTTCTTTTTAGGAGGCATGGCTTGTCTTTTGGGTCAGCTTATGCCTGTGTGGAAGGAAGGAATGGCATACAAATAGGTTGAGCAGTAGACAAAGGTTGTGTTATGTGCGTATTTTGTTGTGTGTAGGTATTACTTTTGTGTTATTCTGGGGGTATGTGTTTGTCAGTGGTGCCTGTGTCCCTGGTGCTCTATTTGTCTCCCTCCTAGATGGCCTTGGCAGTTTAACCCTCAAACACCAACTGATTAAACTGAATTCACTCAGCAGTCTAATCTAGCCTTGGCTGACTTGGGCCACCGTTACTATGGTAACTGATGTTGGCGAATGGGTTTTGCTGGCGGCCGCAGAGGATGCTGGGAAATGTAGGTTTTTTTGTATCGTTGTTTTGGGGGCCTTCTAGGTTTTGGGAGGGGGGGGAGTTTCTTTGCTAAAAACCTTCCTTGCCTGAGGCCTATTTATGTTGCCAAATTTGGTGTTTCTGCCTTGGAAGGTTTCTCTGCCTAGGACGGTCGTTCAATGACGGGACCTCCTTTATATAATAGATGATGTCAGGGTGGAAGAAGGAACTCTTGTCTGGATGCATTTTTGAATGTTCCATTGGCCACATTGATCAGCATTGAATGGCCTTGCAGCTTCAAGGTCTGTCTGCTTTCATTCTGCCTGTTTATAACTGTGGATTGATGTCAGGGTGGAAGAAGGAACTCTTGTCTGGATGCATTTAATATGTGGTGTCCCTTATTTTTGCGACAAATCACACAAATGTCCCTTATTTCTTCTATCAAAATATGGGTAGGTAGATCATTTTGACTTGGGTGTTTTATAAGTAGCTTGCAAGCTGAAAAAGTGTGAGCACCCCTTTTTTTTAGTGGAATGGTACCTTCATTGTTATTTTCTCCTGTCTTGGACCAAAGATATATAAACCTCGAAAACCTTGAAAATGTGCAATGCCTGTCGAGTTTCTTGTTTGTTCTGCTTGAAATGTCATATTGTTAATGGCTTAACACATTAAAAGGAGATATAGCAATAAATTTCAATATGCTGCCTAGCTTAGATTCTATGCACAGCTGTTCAAGATCTTTGTTTGGACAAAGACTAATGAGAGGTTGTTGAGGCAAATGAAAGGTTGGTGTGTGTGTGTACACATGCTTTTGGAGCAGAGTCTCTTCTTAGCTAGGAAAGCAGAGCAAAAAGATGCTTCCTCCCAATGAGCACAGTCCTGGACAGATGCATCCTGCAGCTGTGGTCTTCTTTCTCCTCCCTGTTAGACACGCGGTCTATATTTAGTCCATTGTTGGGTTTGTCTCTGATTCCCAGCCAAATTCCCTACTTTAGTGGAATGCAAATTCAAGACGTGTGAATAACTGTATGTGTGAATAATCGTCGCACAGAGCCACTTGGGGAAAAGAATGAAGCTCAAGCATGTGTGACCAGTGGAGAGTTACACTGCTCCTATTGTGTCGCGGGAAGTAGAGAAAGCAAATTCAGATGTGACATTTTGAAGTGCTTCTTGGGATTCTTTCAGGGCGTGTGTGGCCCTGCCTTTCGCGACCCCAGTAAGAGCCACGGCGGTCCAGTAGTGGAGCCCGTGGGCGGCCCTGGGACGCTACCCCCCCCCCCCCCGGGCTCGACGGTGGAGGCATCGGCTGGTTGCCCCAACATGGCGCCGGCCTCATCCAGCCCGGCGTCCCTGGCCCCGCCCCCTCCACCTTCCCCAGTGGCTGGGACCACGCCCCCGGCGGCCCCTGTCGTGGAGTTGCCGCCGCTGCCGGTTCCGCCGCCCAAAGCCGCGAGCTCCCCTTTGCCGCTGCGCAAGCGGCCCGCGACGGATGCGGTGGACATCGAGGGAGTCCTGGCGAGGATTCCGGGGGAGCGGCCCCGGCGACGTGGTAGGGGCGGGGCCGGAGGGCGTCCCTCCCTGCTCTGTAATATCTCCCCCACGGTGGCTGTCTTCCGGCGCCCCCGGAGGGCCCCCCGTCCCAGGACTTTCCGAACACTGCCCGCGGGCACGGGGCGCCTCTACCGGCGAACCCCCAATCTAGGAGGGTGGACAAGCCGCCGATAACGAGGCATGGTCCACAGGCTGGCAACGACCGACACCACAGTGATTGTCACTGCTTAGACTTGGAGTCTTTGAGGACGTTCCTCGATTTGTGGGACCCCCGGCTCCCCATTTGATGGTCGCCCTCGATAGCTCCACTGGGTGGCTCTGCCCTTTGGCATGAGCCTGGTCTCCCCCTATTTGCTGTTGTTCACCCTGTGATGTTTTACCCTGTATGTTTGTATGTCTATTTATGTATTCTCTGTATTTTGTTGCTTCGGCTCCTGTGAGCCGCCGCGAGCCTTAGGGAGTCGGCGGCATAGAAGTCCGAATAAATAAAATAAATAATAAATAAATAAATAAATATATGTGTGTACAAATATCTTTTGGCTTCACACTGTGTATGAGAATGCTGAAATGGGAAGTGTGGCAGGTTGTGTTTTCTTCCTTCTGTATTTCCAGAGATATGAAAAAGACATCTTGTTGAGCTACCAAAGGGAACAACTGATGGGTAGCCAGTGCAAGACACTCAACATTACATGTCCTATATCAGGGCCGCCCAACTGGCGGCCCGGGGGCCATATACGGCCTCCCAGCCCCTTCCCTACGGCCCCCTAAGCTTTTAAATAAAAAACAAAAATTGAAAAATAAAATAAATAATAAAAATTAAAAAAACCTACTTCTGGGTTCGAGCAAGTATCGCGAATACGCAATCCACACGGGATTTCGCTGTCAGCGCTGTCAGCTGCCGGCGTTGACAGCGAAATCCCGTGTGGATTGCGTATTCTCGCGATACTCTTCAGCTACTCTACTACTGGATCACTGAGGCCCACAGATGCGATTAGGACCTTCTTCGACTCAGTTGGTCGTCGCCTCTCTCGTCGTCCGGGTACTCCTGGATCCTGCGCGTTTGGACAAGGTAGGCCGAAGCAGGGGGCTCCTCAGGGGCTCCTCATTCCCTCCCCATCTCCCCTCATGTATTAAATATAAAAATTAAATATATTTAAAGATGAAATAAGGGGAGATGGGATACATTAAAATAAGGGGAGATTCCTATATCTCATATATAAAATGGTCTCCCTCTTGTGTTATCCAATAGGTGTTGCACCCAAGACAAGAAATCTACCTCTGGAATCATACACACCAGATAGTCCTTGAAAAACTAATTATTTTATTGAAGCAAAAATATAGTTCCAGTAAATAGGTTAGAAGGAAATAAAAGCATTCATTGAAGAACAATCCAATAAAGGCAATCAGTTCAAAAACAAGCATGAAAACTATAAATCCAAGACTTGAAGCAAAGGCTGAGTAAGATCCAATAACTTGATTGCTTAGCAAAGGAAAACAAGGAACAAGGCACGAGGCAAATCTAAAATCCATGGACCAGGAACGAAGATGTCTTAAACAAAATCTATACTGAACGAAGCCTGGAATCTGAGCAATTGGCCTGTATCTTTCACTTAAGTAGGCACAAATCCACTTTCGCTTTCCCAGCAGCTTTCTGTTTGATTCTTACGCTCCTATGCTGACCTTGAGCAAACTGTCTTCTTTC